>JACWQW010000074.1:0-206735 GCA_014849355.1 Cryphonectria radicalis | reverse complement strand
CACCCCCCACCAATTTTATTGCGGCCCCCCCCCCCCCCCGGGGGCGCTTAGGCTGTTCTGATAATAAAAAAACAGCCCGCCGCCACACCCTCCCAAACCCCCCCCCCCCCAACCCGCTGGTCTGGAACACCGCTGCCAACTACTTTAGGCTTGTCACTGACTACTACTACTGGGTCCTGCGCCAAACAAGCTCCTTCCTTGCCCCCCTTGCGCCCCCCCTCCCCCCACAAGCCGTCAGCGCCTAACGGCTGAGGCTATTCAGACTACCCACAGGAGACGGATAGGACCGTGACTAGAGCAGCTCAGAACTCAAAAAAGCTGCCCTGTGCAGCTGACGTGAGACTAGCCTTCTTTATCTTTCGCAACCAAACCCCTTGAGAAGATCCTAGTCCGGCCCTTCTCTCCATCCACCGGCACAGGCTGTCAAGCAAATAATTAGGTAACCCTTTAAAGATTTATACCAAGTGAGACGGATGAATATAATCCTTCCTCCGAGGAACGGGTCTCCGCCAAGCACTCATGATCCATATAATATATATATATACATATATACATCGTCAAGGCAGCTACGAAAACCCCCTTGCTGTGTATCTTCTTCGTTCATCCAGCACTGCGCCTCCTCCTCTTATTCTCATTATATATGACACCCTTTCCCCCTCCCCCTCCCCTTTAATTCTCTGAACACCGTTCATGATGTTGAGTCTGACCCTGCGAGCAACAAAGAGAGCCATTGATCTCATGAACTGAATCATGTTCCACCGCCCTTTTCCCTTCTTAACCCCTTCTGACGACCGCAAAGACTTCTTCTTCTTCTTCTCCTCCTTCTCCTCCTCCACCACCGCCCATTGAAAAAAAGAAAGAAAGGAAAAAAAAAAAGGAAAAAAAAAAGGAGACCCATCAATCGTAAGTGGACCTATCTCTCTTGCGCCCCCCCCCCCCCCCGCCCCCCCCAAGGGTGCCTAAACCTCTGTCATGTCAAACAAAGAGATAAGAGGATCCGGTGTAAGACAATGACGATCTCGGACTACAGCACAAGCGCAGCTCGGATAAAGAGCTGGGGCTTGGGGCGTTACACCGTTGGCGGGCGAAGTGAGCACTAAGCAGTGAGACACACACAAAAGGCCGCCATGCCGCATCTCGCTTCCATCCTTTTTTTTTATTTTTTTTTTATTTAAATTAGTCTTTTGGTTTTTTGGGGGTTTGGTTTTTTTTTTCTTTTGTACAAAAAGAACTATAAAATCTTCCTTAAATTGCTAGGGGTTTCCTTTTTTTGACCCTGTAGAGCGTAGCAAGGCACGACATGAGAACACCCCCAAAAGAGCAAGCCGTCCGCCGGGTGTCATTCCGATCACCATGTTCGATATTTCTTCTTATTACCCCGCGCCCCGATCCCTTATTACAACAAGCCCCTCTCTTCTTTGTGTGTGTTAATTGTGTCACGTTTCCTTTCTAACAATCCCCCCACCCCCCGACCCCTCCCCTTTCCAAATATATGCATCTCTATTATTTAACCCCCCTCAACGCCCTGGAAGTCCAGCTCCAAAACAGACAAAACAACACATGCAGTACATGTACATGATCATTTCACACGGGCGCGCGCGCGCTCACGCGCACACACACACACACACACATACACACACACAACCCACCAGCCGGCCCGGCCTGTTCCCCCCTCCACAGCCTTCCTAAGTAGGGAAGTCGAGCTGCTGGCCAGGCGGCATGGGCCAGTTCATCCAGTTCTTGTCCCCCGTCCTCGCCTCCTGGCTGATGAGCTGCATCTCCCGCACGGCGCAGAACATGCCGCTCCTGCCTGTTCTGTTGACCAGCTCCCAGTGGTCCTCCTGCCAGACCTCCTCGACAAACGGCTGGCCCTCCTGCACCTCGCGGTAGGGGTTGTTCCGCGGCAGGCCGGCGAGCCAGGAGACGACGCGGTGCGGGATGACAAAGAGGCGCTCCCAGCGCTTCACGCGGTGCAGCCACGTGAGCACCCGGTCCTCGTACGCGACGCGCACGTAGGGGTTGACAAAGGTGCCCTGGTCGGCGGCGCTGTCCTTCCTGGCGGCGGTCGCCACGTCCGCCAGGAAGAGGCAGCACTCGCACGCGTCGAAGAAGATCTCGGGCTCGTGCCGGAACCGCACGGGCGCCTCGATGGGGGTCGGGCGGGCAGGGTCGACGACGTGGGCGCCAATGTCCTGGAAGGTCGGTGTGGGCAGGTCGGCGCGCAGGTTCTGCACGTACTTGGCCTGCATGGCAACCATGCCGCTCCAGCAGCCCGACACCCGCACGGCGTCCCTCTGCATGATCATGTCCTCGCGTGAGTAGCCGTTCCCGGCCGTCGAGAAGATGGGGAAGATGGGCACGCCGTTGGAGTACCCCTCGGCGTCCCTCTGGGCGTAGAGGTCGTAGAACTTGAACGGGTTCGCGTAGTCGAGCGCGCAGGCGCTCAGGTAGTGCGCGCGGCCGTCCTCGCCGGTGTTGGTGCTGAAGAGCAGCTGGGCGGCGTCGACGGTGCGGAAGAGGACGTCGTTGAGGAAGAGGACCTTGTCGAACCTGACGACGCCGGTGTCGGTCCGGAAGCGGTCGAGGGGCCGCAGGGCGCGGTTGCGGACCTCGGAGAGGTAGGACAGGCGCTTCATGCGCTCGGTGCCGTCGGGCAGGGTCACGTTGTCGAAGTCGCCGAGGGAGACGTCGCGGTCGAAGACGATCTCGTGGTTGCAGGGGACGCGCCGCCTGAGGTCCTCCAGCGCCGTCTCGCCCAGCGGGCTGTCGTTCTCGTAGATGGAGAGGAAGGTGTTCTCCGGGCCCAGCATCTGTATGAGCTCCAGCACCTGCTCGCCCCATCTCCCGCTGGCCAGGTGCCCTCCCTTGTCATACAGGCTCACGGATATGAAGATCTTCTCTTGGAACGGGTTGGCGCACCCGGGGGCGGCGTCAGGTCCCTCGCATGCGGCCTCGCGCTCGCGGTAGTGGGGTGGCAGCCGCGTGTAGGAGGGGATGAGGATCGGCGTCGCGATGAGCACAAAGGCCAGAGATATGATGATGTATTTGATGGCGACCAAGATGGTCACCAGGGGGTTTCGGAGGACGTTGCGCCGCAGGACGCGCGGTCTGGAGCAGAGCCATGACCGTAACCGCCCCGGCAGTGGGAGTCGTTCGTGCTTGTTGTTGTTGTTGTTGTTTGTCTTGACGACGTACTCGTCGAGGTCGTCGTCGCCGCTAGGTCGGCCGTCGAGGGCGAGGAAGGCGACCCGCTCCTCGTCTGAGAGGCGGGGGCTCATGGTTCCTGACTTGATGTGCGCAGTAGAGAAGATGGACGGATGGGGGAACCACAGGAGAGCGGATCGAACATGACGGTCGGGGTTGGAACAGACGGCGAGGTGATGTCAAGAAGGAGGCGCGACAAAGAGCCCGTGCGATGGTGGCGCGGCGACGGGAAGAAGGTCTGCTGTATGAGATGGTTGGATCAGTCAGTTGGGCGAAAGTCTGACCAACACTGTGCTTTTTTTTTTTTTTTGGTGTGTGTGTGTGTGTGTGTCTATTTTCGCGAGAAGGAGCGGCCTGCGAGTGGGAAGGTTTGACAAACCCGGCAGATGATGGCAAGCCTGGAGGGCTACTCCAGAAGGGCTGGTTCCCGTTGGGACAAGGGGAGGCGGCCGGGGGGGAGGGACGAAAAGAGCACACCCAACCGTGATGACGGGAACGAGCAGAGGAGGCAGGGATTGATGTATCGATCGGGAGGTTGATGATGGATGGATGGATGAATGGATGGCCAGCCTCTCAATCCCCAAAATCAACGACCTGTCGGATGTCTGCTTCTTGTTCGTCTCCTTCTTTCCTCTCTCTTTCTCTCTCTCTCTCTCTCCCCCCTTCTTCCTCCTCCTCTTCCTCCTGCCGACTCGCCATGGCCCCTATCTAAAATTATCTGCCTCTCAATCTCCCTCCCCCTCCCCCCCGAGACGACCTGTGGGGCACTTGTTGGGTCGTCGTCGTAATGGCCGTCGGGGGGAAGGGGGGGGGGGGACCAACGGCCAGGGGCAAGGCGATGACGAGTCCTGCAGCGCGCAGCACCTTGTTGCGTACTAGTATAGTACGTACCCAAGCGTGTGCGGGTAGCGTACGCGTTGGTCTATGCTCTATTGGGAAATCATATGTGCCGTTTCATTTGGGGGGGAGCAGGTCTCCAGGTCTCCAGCCAGTTGCTTCACCTCTTCAGAAGCTTCACCGACATTAACGTGGCAAATCTTCATTAAAGTTATCAAAGTTCCAGTCTTGTTGCAGTAAAATTGTTCCGTTCGCTGACCAGTTTCTTCCACGAAGCCAATTGATTCATTCTCGAAAAAGGCAAGAAAGAAAAAGAAGAAGAAAAATCGAATTTTTTAACCCAAAAAACCCCCCCCCCCCCCACCAAAACCTTCAGACCCGCACGACCGGGTAAGCGGCACGGATACTACTGAGCCCGGTTGTGCCCAGAGAAATGAACCTGCAGCAGGCTATGCTACAGCGATTGACCTTGTACATGCCTGTATTGGGATGTGACTTCCCAGGCCTTTTGTCACAGGCAATGCTCATCACATCTTTCAGTGTTGCAGGTTGCAACGCGTCCTTGGTCCTTACCAAGTACTTCATAACCTATCGTGTGCCACACTCATACACTCGCTTGTCATTTCATTTCTCATATCATCTCAGTTGTCAAAGGGGCACTTGTACAACAGCGCCTGCACACCGAAGCATCTTCACCCTGGAGAGAGGAGAAAGGGGAAAAGGAGACGAGAGAGGAGAGGGCAAGGTTCGCCAGCAACCACCCCCCTGGACAGCAGCTTATCGGCCGGAAGCCACTGGCAGCTGTCAGACAGGCTGGTCTAAAAGTGGCGTGTGTAAGTAGTCAGGCCCCAAAGACGACCATGACGTTGCACTGCATAGCTTGGCTGCAGCCCACGCACACGACGTTTGGAATACTTCCGACTCCCGTCCTCACATCCCGTTCTAGGGAGTTGTTTCGAAGGTGTGCCAAGGTGGCAGTTGTCGGTTGGCTGTGCAATGGGTGGGGTGTCATGTCTCGGAATTCGGCAAGGTCCTCCAATAATTCATTTACTCACTCACTCACTCACTCACTCACTCACTCACTCTCCGTTATGACCCAACAACCAACGGGTTGCTTCAACATTTAATAACCTTTTTTTCCGATAATGATGGTGTGTCGATCGCCTTCTTTGCCAAGGGCTCAAAAAAGAAAGAAAATTTATTAAAAAAAAAATTTAAAAAAACCCACCTCTCCTACTGGCCGCCCTTTTTTTTTTTTTTTTTTTTTTTTTCCTTCCCTTTCTTCCCCTCTCCCACCCTACCCGCATCTTCGTCAAATCAAGATGCAAGCAGTCAGTTTTGCCCTCTTCCGTGTCGTCCAACAAGAGTCGTGCAGTGGCACACGTGCTTCCTATAGGACTGCACTAAACATTACGGTAACCGCCTGCGAGACTTGAACAACTGATTGGCTCGATCAAATGATATGTGTCTGAAACAAATAAGGGAATAAATTGGAGTTGAAATCAAATTCCCTCAAAGAAAAAGATAGAGGGTGCTCTGGTGCAAATGCCGAAATAACCTAGGGTGTCTAACATTGCACACGGGTCTGAGAGGTGGATGTCTCGGATGCTGTCACGTCGGCAGGTGATTTGTTGGCTACGACAGTCCTATGAAACGGCGTTGCCTCTCCTTGTTCAGACTGTCGCCGGTTCTCACTCGTCCTCCCCCAGCTCCACGCTGTCGCCAAAGCACCTCTGCATCATCGCTTCCGGGTAGCGTGCGCCCTTGGATCCGCCTACGCTCTCGATAGCCTTGCGAATCTTGGTCTCCTCCTCCTTGGACAGCTGGACGTTGACGGCGTCCGCGTTCTCCTCGAGATACTTGACCTTCTTCGTGCCTGGAATCGGGATGATATCTTCATTTCACAACAACGCAATCAAAGAAAAAAAGAAAAGGTCAGTCAGTCATCACCCATTGTCCATTTTGTCAAATTTCTGCCCGGGGAGGGAAACCCAAGGAGAGGAGAAGAAAGAAAGAAAGAAAGAAAAAGAAAGACATACCCTCTCCCTGCGCCATCACCCAGGCAATCGACAGCTGGCCCGGCGTACACCCTTTCTCTTTGGCGATGGCGGCCAAGGTCTCGACCAGCTTCAGGTTTCCTGGAAAGTTCTCCTCGCTGAAGCGAGGGTGGGTCCTGCGCCCATCCTTCTCGTCAAGGTCCGCCCGGCTCCGGAGCGACCCCGTCAGGAACCCACGGCCGAGCGGCGAGTAGGCGACCAGCTTGACGCCGTGCGCCCTGGCCGTCTTGAGGAAGTTGGTCTGCTCCGACTCGATCTCCAGCGCAAAGGGCGAATACTCCATCTGCGCCGCCGCGATCGGGTGCACCTTGCAGGCCCGCTCGAGGGTGCGCGCCGAGCACTCCGACAGCCCCAGGTAGCGGATCTTGCCCTCGGCCTTGAGCTCCGCCATGGCCTACAGCACAACAAGAAGAAGAAAAAAGGAGGGGAGATTCGTCAGCAAAATGAGGGACCGAAATTGAACCGCCGTCGACGACGTGGGATGCACGCCCGAGGAAGGAGGGAATGAAATCAACCAAACTTACCTGCACGGTCTTCTCGACTGGCGTCTTGGGGTCGATGCGGTGCTGGTAGTACAGATCGATGCGGTCCGTCCCCAGGCGCTGCAGGCTGGCGGCGCACGACTTCTTGACGTACTCGGGCGAGCCGTTGACGACCATCTGGCCGTCGACGAACTGGTTTGCGAACTTGGTCGCCAGGAAGACCTCGTCGCGGCGGCCTGTCTCCCTGAACCAGCGCCCGATCAGCTCCTCGTTCTTGTAAGGACCATAGATGTCAGACGTGTCCCAGAACGTGATGCCCATGTCGGCCGCCCGCGTCAGCACCCGCAGCGACTCCTCGTCGTCCTGCCCGCCGAAGGAGGTGTAGGCGAAGGACATGCCCATGCAGCCCAGGCCCTGGGCCGAGACGAGGTCGTCGCCGAGCTTACGCTTGGGATAGTCGGGTGCCATGGTTGGTTGGTTGGTTGGTTGCTTGGTTGGTTGGTTGCCCTGCGTTGATGACGTGCCTCGAAGCCCTTTCTGGATGAAAAGTAAGTATCGCAGCCCTGATGGCAATGATGAATATGAGCCGATCTTGAGGGACAATTGAACCCCGGGGGGAAGTATGGAGATGTGCGCAGCTTTATATATTTTATCTCTCTCTGGATCATTGACTCACTTCTTCGTCTGTCGTGTTGGGCTCGCTGCAACTCCGTGACTCCCGAGTGAGGGGTGGCGGGCGCTATAGGAATCACCACACTCAAACCACTGCCGCTGAACCTTAAGTCCGACGCCCGATTTTACTTCCCCGCCCACAATGACGTTGAAACACTTGTTCCGCCGGCATTTACGGTGGACGCCACGGATGAGACACACATCTCGACGCCCATGCCACCTCCCGCCCAGCGATATAGCCAATCATGTATTGTTTTCGCGATTAGCACGCCGGATGTAAGAAGGCTTGCCTCCGTAATGGACTTTGTGCGCGATGCAGGGCAGCCGTCGCCCGAGCACTATCTCAGGCCTATGTACGACGATGCTTAGAAATTCAAGTTGATCGTCCTAGGCATGAGCGCATCGTGAGTGAGCACGGCAAAGAAGTATGATGAGGTATCGGGTCTGCTAAATCCGGCTGTAGATTGATGATGAAGCCTAATTGACGTCCGCTGGGCGGGGGGTTTTTTTTTTTTTTAAAAAAAAAATCGGTTGCAACTGACAGGGTTGTCAGAAGCATGAGGCTCAGCCTGATATTCCATCAAGTTACCCAGTAATTACTGAGAATGAACCTGGGCTTCGCCGTTCACCATGGATCTCTTCGACTTCTCATGTGTTTTCTCACGGGTGAGTGGTTTTTGGGGAGTACGAGCATATTATGTGGAGCAATACTTTGTTCATGTTCATTTGGAGCGAATCATTCAACCCAATGTACGAGCCACTTCGATTCGGCACTTTAAAAAGGTCTCTCGGACACTTGATTACTTAAGTATACGATTCCTCAATCCAGCCTCTTCGGGTGATGATGTCTTGCATCGATAGTTATGTACCTGGCTTGTTGTGTCGCTGGCTCAAGTAGGGAGAACACCAAGAGATTGTTCTCCTGGAGAATACCTAAGCCTTTGTCCTGCGACATGCCAACTGTGGCCTTGTACTTCTATTTTCTTTTTCCAATGTGTAGGGAGGAGGGGGGGGCGGGGGGCGCGAGTTTTGTGGGATTTTTGACACCTTCGCCAACCTCTGCTCGTATTTGCATATCTCTTCTTGATAAAGGCGTGACTCGTGCAGTAGTCGTGCATGCATAGGGCCCTGCAAGAGGGATACCATGCTGATTTCGAAAGAAAACACCGAGAGAGTGCAGCCTGAGAAATCGTCTCAGCGCTTCCCTGACTTTCTGTCTCTCCTAAGAAAAACAACTTTGGAAAGCATCTCGAACCTCTAAAGAGCTCATCATAATGTCTGAGCAACAAGTATCAGCGCTCCTCCAGGCCCGCTACGGGACCACTCCCCCAGCGCCCTCATCCTCCTCCTCCTCCTCCTCCTCTACCACTTCCTTGCCCTCGAACCCCACCTTAGCGACCGTCCTCGCCCACCGCTCCGTCCGCAAGTTCCTACCTTCCAGACCCCTCCCAGAGAACACGCTCGACCTCCTGGTGGCCGCGGCCCAATCGGCGCCCAGCAGCTGCAACCTGCAGACCTGGTCCGTCGTCGCCCTGACCGATCCATCCGTCAAGGACCGCGCCGCGCGGCTGTCGGGGGATCAGGACTTCATACGGGACGCGCCGCTGTTCCTGGTGTTCTGCTCTGACCTGCAACGTCTCACTGCCGTGAGCCGCCTCCGTGAGACAGCAGGCGCCGGCCTCGAGTATACGGACTCATTCCTTATGGTAAGACGTTCGGATATGTTTATATATACATCTCTGTCTATGCTTGATACGTACCCTGTTTTCCTAATCCACCACTCTCAAACCCCTGGTTTCTTTCTTTCTTTCTTTAATATCTTAACCTTCAAGCTGGCCAATCTGAGACCGCATCCCCTTAACATCACATCCCATGCTGGAGAGGGCAGACAAAGCTAACCAAACCCCTTCTCGCAATACTCCAGGCGTCCATGGACGCCACCCTGGCATCGCAGAACGTAACCATCGCAGCCGAAGCCCTGGGCCTAGGCGCCTGCCATGTCGGCGGCGTGCGTAACCAGCCGCGCGAGATGGCCGAACTGCTGGGCCTACCTCACCGGGTCATCGCACTCGTAGGGCTGTCTATAGGGTGGCCCGACCCGGGGAGCCCGGCACAGATCAAGCCCAGGCTCGGCGCCGACGAGGTCTTGCACAGGGAGAAGTGGGCCAGCCCTGATGGTGGTCATGACGGTGACGACGGGTCGGCGCAGGTGGCGAGGTTCAGCAGGTACGACAGCGTCCTAGCCACGTTTAATGCTGGAGAGAAGAGGGAGGGGATCCCGTCCTGGACGGAGAGGTCTGCGAAGAGGATGGAGGGGCTGGCTACTCTCAATGGGCGGCATGTTTGGAGTGAAGTGCTGAAGGAGAGGGGGTTTGATATGAAATAATGAAGAAATGGCTCTGTGTGGATGTTGGTGGATTCAAAACGTTTTATGATTTATCTACCTCGTTCATCGGAGTGGAAAGGAAGCCTGGAACAAGATTGGCCCGCACAGCAGACAACCTTTCTGGATGTGGCCTCCTCACTTGCAATTGAATTTGATATAGATCCCAAGACATGGAAGAGTTTAAGTCCTCTGAAATTCGGTACACATGAGGTTTTTTTGGGGGTTTTTTTTTGGGGTTTTTTTTTTCATTTTCAAATTCTTGGATCCAAGATTGTGGAAAAAAAGGCTGCCGGACCGGATAAAAGTGCCGGTTTGCAAGGGATAAAAGGGGGTCTCCTAGGCCCTCAGATGTGGCTGTCTGACGCTCCTTTCTTTTTCCTTTTAGATAGATACATAAGCAACAATGTGATCCTTATCCTTACTTCCACAAAGATATACAAAGTTTGAGGACCTGGTATATCGACAGGGTTAGGGTACCTGCGGCTAATCCTAGCCGCGTCTTAGCCGCCGCCATCGCAGCCGCACCCCAAAAATTGACCCCAAGGTCCCCCCGTCTGCTTGATCGCGCGTCACCCTCCCTCCCTCACTGCCCACGCTCCTCGACAAACCCCTCCCCCTCCCCCTTCCAGCAGCAGCAGTCATGGCCAAGAAAAGTACGCTTTTCCCCTCAAACTCCTTTCGTGACACACAAGTACCAATGTCTCCAGGCACGCACGCTGACCCCAGATTTCTGCAGCCAAATCTCGCATCGTCTCGGTGCGCCTCATCTCCATGGCCATGACGGGCTTTTTCTACCAGTTCCGGCGCCCACGCACCTCGCCGCCAATGAGCATGCTCAAGTACGATCCCGTCGGTATGTCCGTTGCGAATCATGATCATCCTCCCCCCCCCCCCCTCTCCCCCAACACCCTCATACCTTGAGCTCTGCGCGACCGTCCGTGCTTGAGGCACAGAGGGAAAGAATGCCGGGACGGACGAAACAGGGCAGCCCCGTGGCTACATTGTACATTGAGAAAGGAGAGGAGAAAGAAATGGTTTTGGGGTGTGGTTGCTGACTCTCAAGCTGGAACACAGTACGCAGAAAAGTGCTCTTCCTAGAAGCAAAACGACGAGGTAACAAATAATCTCGACATACAATAATGCGACCACATCAGATCGGCCCACGGGCACGGTATTCCATTGCAGGCAATTGCACGGAGCAATTGCACTGCGGGCAGAGGCGTTTAATCCTCTTCGAAATAAGAACCTACAGAGTTACGATTAAGCCGCTACGAGGCCCGAAGAATAAGATGGTGGATACAGTGAATACAGGAGCTTTACTCCCGTATTTGGATGGTCACAGGGTGGGGGCACAACAGACCCGGTCAAGTCCACCATATTCAGTGGCAGGAGGAGCCATTGAAATTGTTATATAACGGCGATTGTTGATTCTCAAGGCCTGGGGCGAGATCAACAAGGTATAGACACCGCATTGGGACTCACCTCGTTGTTTTAGAAGTTTCATGAGAGCGAAAATTGTGGTTGATTATAAGCTACGTACCAAAACAAATCTCAGCTACTTGGTAACACACCGTCGAATTACAGCAACATTTGCGCAATCTCGAATCGGCTGGCTCCAAATAGAGAGGCTCAAAAAGGAAAGAAAAAGTATGCCGCACTCGCAATTGAGGTTGACCCTCCTTGTCGTCGGGAAACCTGGAGTCAAAAGTGTTTTTTTCCTTCCCCCTCAAGATTTGTATGAGCGTGGCAGTGTTCCTTGCAATCTCGCCGCATTCCAAAGACCTGAGGGGATCAATTTGGGGCCAATGCTGAAGCTTTGTGTGTCAAGAAACGATATTCCAGCCCTCCAACACGCACCATACATGCTTGGCTCCAAGCCTGTACGTCCAAAGATAAGGTTGTTCAGTCTTGAGAAGCCCCAGCTCCATGCGACGAGTGTCGCTGCTGACAGAACATAGGGAATTCTGCGCGCCGTCCAGTGAATGTACATTGCGACTGCTCAAAGGTGCCCTGCACTGCCTTTGCTCTCATCAGCAGTGTCCGTGTCTGTGTGGCCTTGGCACACTTGCGAGATATGCGATGCCTGGGTCGAAGGGTCTCGCAGATCCTCGATGACAGCAAGGTTGTGGGAAGCCTTGTCTGGTGCATGGACGGCTCGACGGGCCTCTGATGCTTGAACACACTCCACGGAAGACGAATACACCGTCAAGAGAGCTGGGCCGACGGACTGCAAGGTGGGTTTCGCCCTCTTCCTTGGTGTCTCTATTTCCTGGCTGGATGGTTCTGAGCTGGACAATCCCTTGCGCTTTCTGGTCTCCATGGCCACGGTCGGACGCATACCGCCATGCTCTGCCACGCCCGTGAGATTCGTCCTGACATCTGAGAGTGATCCTCTGCTCAACGCACCTACTAGATGCGGGGCGCTAGGCTTGCTTCCAGCAACGAGCCTATTGTAGGGCCCGCGATGGAAGGTACTGTTGCGGCTTGTCGTGCCTGCATCCGAAGTCTTATCCGGTGTGCCGTCATGTAGGCCCTTGTGCTCGCCGCGAGCATAGCCCACATGGCCGAGAGACTCCAGAGATTGCTTGTCCTCAAAAGCTAGCTGCTGACTGGGAGGTACAATAGGCTTCATGATGGATCTCCGCGGTTCTGCAATTCTTCGGCGTTCTTGTTCCGTTTGGACCGAAGGCGGTTCGGGTGAAGGCGCTTCGCTCGATGGGCTCCTGATAATAACCCGCCGAACACCCACCAGATTGTCAAGGAACAATTTTGATCGGACGACCTGATCGTCCATCACTGGAAGGCTTGATCGTCCTTGTGTCAGGCAATACTGTACGACTGCCTTCTGCAAAAGCTGTAAATGTATGAGTGGCTTGAATCTCGGATCAATATGATCGAAAGCTCGGTCCTTGGTCTTTGAGAGCTCAGATGCCATCTTCTGGATGGCTGTGCAGTTCTGTGTCCACTGCTTCAGATTCCGGAGTACTGCCTTTGCAGCTGTGTCGTAAGCCTTAGCATTGTCTGCTAAGTTCGTGAACCTCTGATCAGCCATGGCCAGCTGAGCCTGGAGTTTCAGTTGCTGCTGTCTGGCAACATCCTTTTCCTTTTCCTTGTGGGCGGCCTCCTGTCTGACTCTGGCCGCTTCCTGTCGTGCTGTCTGAAGCTCCGCTTCCAAGTCGGCAATCTTTTTGGAGCTCTTCGCACCCCCCTCGTTCAATTCCTCAATCTTTTGCTTCGTAGCATTGATCTCAAATTTCAGGACCCTTTGCTCCTCCAGAGCCTGGCCGAGCTGTTTCTCTAGGTCTGCCTTGAGTTGATCCATTCGGATCATTTCTTCGCGCTGCGCAGCTTCGACGGCCTGCACCTGCGCGTCTCTGGACTCCGTGGCTCGCTGCTCCAGAAGGCTGCGCAGCTGCTCGGTCTCCTCCTCATGCTTCTTGCCGTTCGCGAGGATGGTGGCCTGATCCTCCTCAACCTGGCATTGGAGCTCGGACACCCGACGAGCTTTGGCCGCAGCCTCATCCTCCAGTTGATTGCACTTCTCGCGGAGTAGGTTCGCATTTTCGGATTGCTGTAAGCTTGCGGCCTGAGCACGTTCTAAGTCATCGATCTCGCTTCGGAGTTGGATAATGAGATCTTCATGTTCCCTTGCGTTCGCTTCACATTCAAGAAGCAGCCGCGACTGGCTGGCGCAGTCGTTCTCCCTCTCGCGTACTTCCACCTCCAGAGCCTTGATTCGCTGCTGCACATCTTCATCCTGCCTCTGCAGGGCGTACTGCTCAATTGCGTGTTGACGTTCATCAATAGCCTCCCACAGGTCGCCAACGTACTCGTCCAACCCAGAGCACATCGAGGACATGGTCTCTTTAGTTTCGAGCTGCGATGCTAGTATAGTCTCGAGGCTGCCGGTAATCCTGTCCTCTCGGTCAGCTATGCACTAAGCTGAGTCTGTGGCTCTACTCACGAGGTTACCGCCTTCTCATGGAGCTTCCGCAGCTGGCCGAGGACGTCAGCTTCAGAAGGCGCTCGTTCATCTTGAGATTGAAGATGCTTCATGACCATGTCGAGTCTAAACTGTTAGCCCGTTGGTTCACATGTACGGGAGCATTGGGAACTTACTTGAAATGCATCTCACTTGCTGCATGACCGTCTTGCTGCGGTTGACGGGAGGCGAAGTCGTTGGCCTTGGACACAATGTCCTCTATCTGTGTCTCAAACCTTTCCAGGGTAACCACCACGGCCGAGATGCTCGCATTTTGCTGAAGGAGAGACGTAGACATCTCTCGCTCGCGTAAGAGATCCGCATCTCGCTCCCGGACTTTCTGCTCAAGAGACGCAATGACATCCTTGTCTGCACAGGTCAGCCCACAAGATCATGTGAATTGAAACAAGCACTTCACTTACACTGTTTCTCTGTTCGAAGGCATTCTTCAATAGTCGATTTGACCTGCTTGTTCAGTTGGATACGAACGGCTTCAGCTTTTTGAAAATTTTGTTCCCACTCGACATTCCGCTGGCTTTCTTCAGCCCGCATCTGGAGAACTGTTCTATTGCACTGCTCCTTGGTAGACATGTACAATTCTTGCTGCTCCTCCCTGGCCTGGTGGAGGGACTTCTCGTGACCGGCACTCTTCTCTTCGAGTTTTGAGAATTCGTCAGATTGAGACTGTCGCGCCTGCTCCGCACGGTCCAGTCTCTCAACAAGTTGCCGCTGATCCTCTTTAAGCCCTCGGATAACTGCATCTTGATCCGAGGTCTCCTTTTTGTATTGAGCCACCTCTTTTCTCTGCTGGCCGATTGTGCACTCGAGTTCGGCAATTTTTTTGAGATGCTGACTGACATCGCGCTCGATATCCCCGAACTTGACATTGAGACAGCCAGCGAGGTCGCCCATGGTTGTCTCCAATTTTGAGTGAAAGTATCTCAAAGAGCTGTGTGGTGTCCGCTTCTGACTCTGGATTGACAATGTCTCGTCACGGTCGTACGACCTTGGGTGGTCTGGGGAACAGTGTGAGGACGATGTGAGTGGCTTTGGTTCACGTCTCCTTTTTGTGTTTGAGCCCATCACAATCGACGAAGCCCTGCATCTCGAGGAAGGAGTATCAAGGTCGAAAGTCTGGCCTCGCCCATCTCGAACGGGACGTTTGGTCATTAGACGACGGGGAGACACGTTCTGAGAGAGACGACGAGGCGGATGAGCCAGTGTGACTGAGATGTCATTTGGGAGGGAAGTGCGTGGCTTTTGTGCGGAGGTCGGAATGGCATGTTGAACTGGTGACTGACGCCGACCGTGCCGCCGGTCCAAGTGGTGCTGGCCAGAGAACGCTTGCAAGTCGCCGGATGGTATCTCTTGGACCTGATTCTGCGATGACAAATTAGTGTGGCCTTTTGCCTCTTTCCTGACCGTAGAAACCTCCATGCTGCTACAGAGGGCATGAGATGCAGAGGGCTTGCTCAGCGGGGGAAACAGCCCGTCATTCGGTTGGCGATACACTGGCTGGTAGTCTGGGAAGGGGGGTTTCTTGTGGGAAATGTGTACTTGGCCAGACTCTGCCGGAACACCGACCACCACTTCAACCTGGTGCTTGTCTGCGTCCAAGGCTTTCTGATGAGCTTGGGCTGATGCGAGCTTCAAGTGTGGGGGGGCTCGAGGTGACTGCCGGTTCTGGACGCACCCTCCCTGCAGACCGGGCCGAGATGCCAAGTGCGCATCGACGAGACGGGAATCGGGAGCCACCACGAGATCTTTCGACTGTTTCTTGTTGGCCTTGATGTGGCTGCCTGCCGAAGTGTTTTCCTGGTTCTCCTCGACAGTCTGAGATGGCTTGGCAGGTCTGGGTCGGCTGAACTGGCCGGGAGCGATCTTGATTGGCGGTCCGTAGGAAAAGCCAGCACTGAAGTCAAGGTCATCCAGGAGTGGCGGTCGAGCAATGAGCTCAAGCTGGGGAACCTGGGGAGCGTTGTGATTCTTAGGGGACGAATGAGCCAGACCCGAACCGTCAGACAGAAGAATATCGGACGGCGGGCTGAGAGCATTCTGAGTTGTCGTGAGTTCTCCGGGGTCCTCAGCGGCATCGACGCCCGCGACGTCGTCCTCACCAGGTTTGGCAGGGCAAGCAGAGCTCTCTTTGGGTCGTGGATCCATCTTCAGCAGGGCAAGCGATGATGATAAATGCGAGTTGTGTCTCTGAGCAATTGCCAGGACGGGCCTGACAGTTGACGAAAGCGATCAATCAATTTTGAAAAGTCTGAAGGGGAGGATAGAAGAGAAACTCTGAATTTGAGAAGGCTTGGGAAGGCAACTGGCAGCCTGAAGGCGAAATGGTCCAAGGAAGGTACCTTCCTCTTGGTCTAGAAGGGAGAGAGCAAAGCATCAGTGACGATGACTCGATGCAGGAAAGGGGGCATTGTTGTGACTTCCTTACAGAGACCGAGTACAGGACTAAGGCCTAGCAAACAGAGAATTGCAGGAAATTTCGAGAGCTCCATGGCAGTTGCTTGTCTGTTCCTTCGACTCGTCTCGAGATGTTACGACTGAGTATGGCGCTCCAAGTGAAGGCGCGATCCATAGCCCAGTGCCACTCCCTACTTTGCACATGATCATTGAGGCTGGAGTTGCATTGCATGCTCGTCTCATACTCCTGCATTGATATGGTCTTGTGTATTAACGCCCTTTTTTTCTTTCTCGTTTCTTTTCTTTATTATTGCAGCATGGCCAACGAGACCCCCTGTTCTCAAGAGTCATTCTTCAATCTGAACAACCCATTTACATACCCAAGTAGATACTTCGAGTATGACGTTCACCCGAGAGGATTTGATGATGGCTGAAGTGAGTCTTCACATTCTCTGACTGTCCAAAGATTCTCATGTAGAATGTGATCTTCGTTGGTCATGATCCTACCTTACTTTGCGGCATGCTTCTCCTCCCAGTGCACTCAAAGGGCTGGAGTTATTTTTTTTGGGGGGGGGGGGAGAAGGGCGCATCCATAGGAACGGGCCACTTCAAAAGAAGAGGGGTCCCAAAGCAGAGTATAGAAATCCACAATGGGTGAAGGATATGACATTGGATGACAGCAAATGGCGCCTACCAAAACAACATGCCAAGGGCGCCATGTGACTTGGGCATCAAAGCCCGACCCCCCGCATTGGCCGTGGTCTGGCACTTTTGGCCTTCAACATTGACCGTACCACTCATCTTGCCTTTCCCATTTCTCCATCTGAGCTGCCCCGCCTACCGGTATCCCATTCCCAATCGAATTGGACGGTAGCTTAAATGGTTGGAGCCTTCTCCCAATTTGGGAGAAGTCAAAGAAGAGAGGGCGAGTGGGGGAAGGGAACGAAATGGCAGAGGTAGATAAAAAAGGGCCAAGGACCACCTACTGAAGAGATAGGCGGACTTCGAGGAGCCAGTAAAGTTCCCCGGCGCTTAGCCAGCAAACCCACATCCTAGACGCCCGACTCTCATTCGCCGACGCACCTCAGGGGCATGTGTGAATCAAGCCTCAAGCACGGCGCGTATGGCAACGTCTCACACCAATTGTAATGTGATGAACCACGACAAGACCGATGCGAATTTTTGGTTGGCCAATGGGGGCCCCTTTGGAACGGATCTGGAAGTCGGATGCGTCCAAGTGCCGAGTGCAGGATGCAAGCAATCTGCATTGGAAACAGTGATGAGATTGGTATCAGCAGTCTGCTTTTTATTTTAAGGTTCCCGAAAACAATGTTTGGTATCATGGATTGCTTATTCTGGGGGCGAAGGTGTCTAAATAGTATGCTGCTCGTCCTTGCTGAGAAGGTGTGACGGTTCTCGTCCACCACATTTCTTCTTCAGGCCCGCTCACCAACGCCCTTGCAAACACTACAACTCCCAAGTTCTGAATATCCAGGTGGATTCGAAGATTCTCAACGGACTTCAACAACAATCGCCAGCGATGGCGTCGACCACAAGCTCGGCGTTTCCTCTGTCCACGTTGGACCCCTGCACCACTGATTGCGGCAACAGCGCCGGAACTGCGAATTCGAATGGCAGCATCGACAGCGATGCCGGTGCCGGATCGAGCAGTGATGCCACCTTCAAGCTCTCAGATGGTGGAATGATAGCCATCATAGTCGTGGTTGTGCTTGTCTCCCTCATGGGCAGTAAGCTATACCCGCTCCTGTCTTCACTGTGGACGTGTAGTATTGTGTCGGCAACAGAGACAGCTGACATTGCATATAGTCGGCACCGGCACACTCTTCTATCTCGCCAAGAAGAGGGAGTGGAAGGTCAAAGAGACCATCCGCAGGTCTGCAAAGAAAGTCGTCACCGCTTTGACTCCGCGACGATCCGAGTTTCCAAAGTCCGTGAAAGACGGCTCAGTCAAGTCGCGGAGAGGTCATGCCAGAATTGATGATATCCCGCCCACGCCACGACTCAGACCGGAGGATGTCGAGAAGGGCCTTGGCTCAAAGACGAATGTGAAGCGGTTCTTTCACCAGAAGTAGGATGCGAAGATGAGGCAACACATGTAAATGCATTGCTCGTTGGAAACCTCTGCTCGGTGTTTGGTAATATTTGTGGCAGGTGTCCACTGGGAGCATATATCGTTGGCCCTGCTGTTGTACTATAGCTTTCTGAAGGTGTTTGTGCTGGCGCTACGTCTTGCTGCCGAGCGTTTGTTGTCCACAGCAGGCTGTTGTTCCGGCCTGGTCTTCTTCTTCTTTTCAGGCATAAATGTAACTGCTCGCTCACCAACCACATCGCCTTGTCGTGCCTTGCCGGTACGGCCAGACTTCTGCACTCGTGAGCCGAGTACTGTGTCCCTAGCGCTCCCACCTTGCCCAGATGTCGAGACCCTCATTGAAATCCCTGTTGAGGGTTTTCGGATCGGCTCGTCCCCGTCGCTCGCATCGTCCTGTTCCAATTCTGAATCGTCTTCGAAAGGCTTCTGGTTGGGAGTGACCTCAGCAGCCTCCGCAGGAGCCTCAACATTTGTGCTGGGGTTGATGATCTTGAACTCTCTGCTGGTCTCGTCCACAACAAACTCCTCGTCTTCGAAGAGCTTGGCGAAACGGTTGTCGCCGAGCACGCCGGCATTGACATCCACCTTGTCCCTCCTCTCTTGTCGTGCCAGGATCTTGTCTGCCAGTCTTTGATTGACCTTGACCTTCTTCGTTCCACGTATCCTGCTTGCGCGCTCTTTCTCGACCTTCTCTTGGACCCTCTTCTGGCGCTCTTCTTCGTATACATAAGGATTGGCAACCAACCGAGCCTGCTCGTACAGCTTGGTGTCGACAAAGTAGCCATGCATGTAAGGGCGAAGCATAGCGGTCCCAACGAGGTGGTCCAGACTGAGCGTTTTGAGTTCTGGTTTCGTCAGGAACTTGTAGTTGTCGTATGTATCGGTGCGGACCTCTTCAGTCATTTCTTCGACCATGTTGTCGAGGAAACCGCACCATTTCGGGGCTGAGCCCAGAGCCGGTATGTGGAACACATGCTGCTGCTTGCCCTCGTTTGCCGTAACCAAAGTGCCGGTATCTTTCACCCACTGAACAAAGTTGAGATCCGTGATGGGTTCAATCGACGTCCAGGCCTCGCCGGTCGTATCATCCCAAATTTTGATGATTTTCTTGTCAGCCGACAGGATTTTCCTCTCTTGTGATGCCGTCTTAAGGTGAATGATATTCTTGATGCCAAAGCCAAATCCTTGCTCCTTTCTCAGCAGCGGCACTGGTCGTCGCAGATCAAACACTGAGCATACGCCCTGGCTCGTGCCTGTAACCAAAGATAAGCCAGTGTAGGGGTTGAAGTCGAGCGACGTCACCTCTCCTTCCAGGCCCTCCAGAACGGCGACTCGTGACCTGACGCGCGGGTCAATGAGCTCGACAGATCCTTTGGATGTACCAAATGCCAGGAGATTGTGTGTGTTCTCCGCAATAGCGGCTGTATTGACACAGCCCGCCTCGATACTGCCCTGCAATCCCGCCTCTAAGCCATCGTCACCTCCAACATCCACCTCGTAGGATTTCATGAATCTGCCATGCTCGAGGTTGAGGCGGAAGACCTCTCCCGTGCGGTTTGCCCCCACCCCGGCCGCTGCAACAAGAGCCTCAGTCGAGTTACGATCGTATATCAGATCTCGACCGTAGCGCGGTAAGCGGATCTCGTGATGACATCCTCCGAGGGTGTGGAACTCGAGCTTTCGGTCGGTCTGGAGGTGGAGGGACTTGGAGGCGTCTGGGCTCAAGATGACGAAAGACTGATTGAGGCTCGTGGTGTGTCGCGCCCAGCTGAGCGAGAGCTGGTTGAGATCGTGGACATGTATCTGCGGTTTGTATGTCCCCGTGCTCATGATCCATTGACCATCCCCAGAGACTCTGACGCAGGCGCTCGCTTCTTCGAATTCGAAATCCTGCAAGAGCTCGACTCGGTTTGCATACTCAGGGTCGTTCTTCAAACTCCTCTTTCTTCGCCTGGCGAGCCAGTCAGGTAGAGGTCTGGCGGTGGACGCACCGGACACCGTGTACACCGGCACAAGGCCGGGGGTGGTGACCTTCATGCTCGTTGTGTGATTTGTCCTTGTTGTTGTTTGTTATGGGATAAGATGCTGGTCGTCCATCTCTCTCGCAGGAAGGCAAAGGATCAGCCGTGGGAAACTTTTTGGGCGATAAGGAAGTTTTGGTCCCTTATCGGGAGCCTCCGCTCTAGTACACAATGGACCCTCTAGGCTGCGAGTGCTCTCCAGGCCAGATTTGTACTGGGTCGGAGGCTCCAAAGCCGTGGGGGCAAACCCCCTGTCCAGCAGCTCCAGCGCGGACGGCGTGCACGCCTGAGATCAGCCTCCTTGCGCTTCGAGTGCCCGCCCGACCTTTGATACCTGCCCTACCCATCGTCCTCTTGTGACATCTACTTGGTCGAGACGCCTTGGGTTCCTCAACACGAGGGCCTTTTCCTATAGCACATACATTTTTTCTTGACAAATTCGAGCCAATCCAGTATAATTCACCCGCATTCCTCGAAGTGATTACAAGGGTTCGACGATCCTTAGCTCTTCTGTCCTCGAGTACGCTGCCTTGCGCCACTCGCCGTTGGCCGTCCATCTCCAGCCTCCCAGCGTTGTCGCGATGGGGATCCGGCCCTTCGAGGGCTACGAATGAAGAATACTCGATTCATGACCTTTCCAATCCTCGGAACTCGCGTGTGCAAGAACAGCAACCTTGGCCCCGCGGATGGGATCAATTTGGGCGCGAAGTATGCGGTAGACCTCACGGCCGATATTCATGCACGGTCACAGGCTGCCCTTTACGGCGTCTGATCTTCCGAGATGGACCCTGGTGAATATGAGACTAATACCTTGTTGATTGTAAGTCCTCTTCATCGTCAACCTGGCCGTTCAGTGTGTGGGAATCTGACCAGCCTTGCTCGTCCCAGAACAATGTCTCCTCCGTGGCTTTCAAGATCTACGAGCCAGCGCCGCCGAGCTCCTCCCCATATACGTTCGCCGCCTCCGACGTCGAGAGTGCATTAAGGAATGAAGGTCATCTGGTCCACGCTGATCCATTACGCCGCGCGATATGGTGCTTCTGGCTTGGACGGGGCGAGGAGTCGCCTCTCGGGGACTCGCTACCTGGACCGAACCTCCACGCCTGCGGTCACAACCTCACCATGGTTGAAGAAGGCACGCTTGAACCTGTCAGCCTCTTCAAAAACCGGATCATGACTCCCAACGCAATGAACACGCCGAGCAGCTCTTCACCAAGCGGACCCGGTGTGGATATGGGGCTGCGACCTCCGACTACCCCTGGAGGCATTCTAACCTCGGGTAGCCTCGCCTCAGAGGCAGACGTGAAGTCGAGTTCTGGATATACAGTGGATCTGAAGAGCTATGGCGCTATACCTCCGAAGGACATCCACGAATACTTCGTCGCCTCGGTTCTTGGGAGTTTGTCACACAGGTTCTGTTCCAAGACTGGTGCGATCCCCCTCGATTCCAAGTCGTTCATTCTTCCTTCTGAAGGGGGCTTTGCAGATCCCGGGGCTTCTCACACCCCGGCCCCCTCGATCTTCGCATCTCTCCGCGTACACCTGACCACGACCGGATCACTCCTCATTGGCATCTCCTTGACCGTTGTTGAAGGCATCTGGGTTGGCAGTGATGGGCTGAGCGGACCTCCACATATAAGCGGCAGCACTGTGCTAGCTGCGCCTTTAGGGATGTTTGGCACCGTACCGGCCTCGAGTGACATCGACCAATACTCAGTCGACGGCAGCATTGTGCAATCTCCCGATACTCAAATTACGCGATACAGGGCAGATCTGGATGGCAGATCTAGCCAGTGGCGCAGCACTTGTTGCAAGTTGCTCGAGATGCGAGGCATACCGTCAACAACGTTGAGCAGATCCTCCTGGATCAATATACAATTCCTTCGGCGGAAGCCAAACGAGTCGAGGACAGACGGCAAGCGAACGCCTATGGTCAACCCACACGCACAACTCATGTGGCCAGCGGCGCTGTGCTATAGAAAGCGGACGAGAAAGCCCATCATCATACAGAACAGCTTCGAGCTGGGCCATACCAGCGCCAAAGATGAGTTTGACGCATTGAAGAGCGCTCAGCATTGGTTCCTGAACAACACGGAGAGAGAAGACCTCTTGTCCACCAGGAAGAAGGAAAGAGAAGCAGCAACCTCCTCGAAGGAATCAGGCGAGGCAGACTCCCGTCTGCTCCAGAGCGGGCTGTCCCCCAACGCACCGCGTCGAACCAGCAATCCTGGCGCGGCAGGCGGGGCGATGTATCCTACCCCTCCAGATGGTGTGCAGAATGCCATGGGTATCACCCCATCCATTGACGGCAATACATCAAGTCCTGGAAATGCAGTACCTTCAACTGCCATGGTTGACATTGATACATCCATGACGGTGCCCGGGAGTTTGACTGATGCATTCGGTGATGGCTGGGAAGGTAGCGAGATTAAACGCGAGCAGTCCTTCAATCAGGAGAACTGGGACTTGAATAATGATGTGTTCGTTGACAACGACATTACGGATGCCGACTTCAATTTTTTCGACGACGAGAATCCCACCGGGATAGATGCCAACATCTCAGAACTGCCCGACATGGACACTGGACCGTCAAACATCGACTCTTCCCAAACGCCTAGTATACCCGAGCCTCAGCAACCTCCTTCACAACAAGACCCAATCAAGGTGGAGCCACCATCAGCTCAACCCGTCTTTGCAAAGCCGGAGTTGAAGCACGCCAGAAGTATTCTGGAGCGAAACCGGGACCAGGCGAAGGCAGGCCCTTCCAACGGCGTCAAGAGACATCCGAGCCCCTTCGACCCTACAACTGTTTACAAAAAGCTGAAACTATCTCTCGCCCCCAGTATCAGCCCTGTCACATCTTCGACGCGTCGAGGAAGCGCCTTCGACAAACTCGATTTCGACAGGTCTTTTGCTGCAGTCAACAAGAAATACGAGCATAATGGGCGGTTCGATTTTCGAGAGGAAGAACAGACAAGCGACACGCCTCCAAAAACGGGATCACCTCCTACAACCGGCTACTTGCGGCGGCATGGTAAAGCCCGGACGACACTCAAAGAGCTGCCGGCCAACCTTGGTTCTCAGGTCGCAGGGATGGCAGCGGCTGTGAATAGTCGCATGGCTGCATCGGAAGCTGCCCACGCCGACGAGTCGACTTCTGATGCCGATGACATTAGTCTTGTATCGGATCAAGACGATATGAGTGATTTCTCGGATGAACCATCTTCTCCCGCAAAGGCTAGCATTCAGCGCCGACGATTTGCGGACGATAACGAATCCGTGGCTGCTTCGACGAGAGACTTTGAGACTATGGATGAGCTTGCGTTCAATGCGGATCTCTCGAAGCTCTCGATCAGTAACTCTCCGGAGACTGCGGTCGCACGTTACTTTGCAGATCCAGAGCCTATCATGCCACGAGTACCGCTGTCTGATGAAGAATACATCATGGTTGCCCAGATTCTCACAGAACAGGCCGTTTCTGGTTGTCTGAACTACGCATTGAACGGGCTGATGCACACTGGTCTTGATCTGTCAGGACCGCAACGTGAGATGATGCGCGGTCTACGCAGCTCGGTGCATGCGCTTCAAACGATATTGCCACCCTGCCTGCAAAGCGCAACAACATGTCAGCTCCGTCAACTTGTCGATACGCAAGACGTGCCGCTGTTGGCCGCACCTAGTCGCATACAGCCCCGACCACCGGGCGGTGGGCCAGAACAACAACGTCCAAGCCTGGTGCAGATAGCCCCGCCGCACCTCGAACTTCGCAGGTATGAGACCAAGCTCTCCGTCTTGCCGTCCGCGGTGAACTTCTGGGAAAGTCTTGGCCTTGGCCCATCTCAAGGTTCCAAGGATGTTCACTCGGTCTGCGTCTTCCCAAACCTGGATGGTATGGCAGACAGTGCGGGCATCTTTCTGGATCGCCTCAGCAACGTCTACGAGTCGTTGAAGCTAGGAAGCTTCGACCGCATGCCCTCCTCACCCAACGTACCGAATGGGCTTTTACCATTTGAGGTTGACAAGACGACCAACGCCCCGACTACCGCACAAGGCTCACGATCTGGCCAACCACTTGTAGATGATATGGCCAAACTTGCAGTTGCCATATTCAACGCGACATCTGTGTCCAAGAACTTCGTCGTGTTCTTTGTGTACACGCCTGAGAACCCTGGCACGATCGTCGAGTCCTGTCTAGCTTTTCAGCGGATGTTTGAACTGTACAGACGAGCCCTGACGGAAAGGAAGAAGCCGGCACAGAACGAGTTGGTGCTGCAGCTAGTTCCCCTGAACTTTGTTGGTACGCCGACGTCAATGGTGGTCCTGTCGCCAGGGGACTGTATACGGATATGTCTTGAGGTGTATGACCGGTGCACCTTGTTTGGAGGACCGATGCCCTCGCCCGCCATCGTCCTTGAGCAGCAACCGGTCACATCAGGCATAAGCTTTCAACTGAGGAACCCGCCGTCCCCCAATGTGCTTCAGGAGAATTCAGTCATGCACATCGCGTACGCACAGAGCGTCGACGACAGGTGGATCACTACAGCCTGGACGGACAACCGCGGCTGCAAGCAGATGACAGCATCATACTGCCTGGGGAGGAAAGGCCGACCACTCTCGAGATCCTTTGCTGATATTGCCCACGAGATCTGGACAACAACCCATGATCTTACATCCATATGGAAAGTCCACTGGCGCATCATCATCACCAAAGTGGGCGTCATGGATCCATCAGAAATCAACGAGTGGGTCACACTGGCACAGAAAGAATCAAAGTGCTCGTTCAGCCTCGTGCTGCTGACGGTCGACACAAGCCCGTCGCTGCAGCTGGTACCCAGCGTCCCCAAGACATCCATGGCAGGACAGGCCACCTTTTACTCAACACCAGTCTCCACGCCTCAGCCTGCCACCATGTCTCCAGAAACAGCCGGAAATCCGTCGACACCGAAGGGCGCCCCGACCTCTACCAACGTCTCTACCCCTGGGGCAGACAACAACGCGGCTGAGGCCGATACTGACGCTACTCTTGTGGATGTGGCGGACACGACCTGGGGCGCGGTACTCTCACACCGTCTGAACACGTCCTGCTCGCTCACAGACCCCACCCCGGCGCTCATCAGCGGCTACCTGATCAAGCGCGGCGGATCGCGTGCGGACGACCCGCCCACGGTTATGGAGATCAACGTGGTCCACTGCGAGGGCAACCCGCGTGTGCTCGAGTTGCTGCTGCGGGAGATGCTGTCTGTCTTCCGGGGCCTGGGAACGATCGCGCGGGCCAGGTCCGTGACGGAGAAGGAGGGTGATGTCCGGCCGTGGCATGTGGCTGCGGTAGAGAAGGGACTCAGGGCATTGTATCAGCTAATGTGAGGTCGCTGTACGAGCGATTACGCACTATGGACGCATAGGTTAGTGAGCTTCGCTTTACTTTTTTTTATTAAAAAAATGAAGAATGAAGAATGAATTTGGTTGCACCGCTCTCCGTCGCTCAAGGGTGGGCCATGGTGTCGGCTTTGTTGGCGTATGGCATAGCATGGCATGGCATGGCATGGCGTGAAAGCATTGAAGCATGTTTGGGTGTTTTTGGGTACCATTAGGACATGATATACAAATGATAATAAAAGGTTCAGATAATTGAACAAATTTTCCTTACTTCTCTATGCTCTCTATAAGTCTTCCCAGTGCCCCAAGTCTCGTAAGTGACCTGTTCAAGTCCTCCTCTTCTCTCTAACGTGTGCCGGCAGTTGATGCCAGGCAGGGGATATCTCAAAAGTTAAGCAAAGCAGCCAGCCGACAACGCCATCACATGTATCGGTACCCACATCCTCCAACAACCTCACACCTGCGCCGGGGAGCCTACATCACTCCTTCCAGAAGTTAGGGAACAGATATTCCACCCTCTCCATAGCCTTGGGGTCCCTCCCTGCGGGCTTCGTCATGAACTTGACAGCGCCGGCACTCGCGCCCTCGAGGTGCTTGGCGACGACCAGGTCCCCGTGCTCCTTGTCCTCGGCGACGAGCTCGTCCAGGACCGCGCCCACCAGCCTCTTGGCGTTGACGCTGTTGGCGCTCATATACTTCATGACCATGGCCACGTCGACGTCCTCGCCGGGCACGGAGCGCCAGCAGTCGTAGTCGGTGGCCATGCAGATCATCTGGTAGGCGAGCTCAGCCTCACGGGCGAGCTTGGCCTCGGGGAGGGCGGACATGTTGATCACGCTGCCGCCCCAGGTACGGTACATGTTGGACTCGGCACGGGTGGAGAACTGAGGACCTTCTGTTGGTTTTAAGAGGGGGGGGGGGGCTCGTTAGCGTCTCTATCGCCTCTTTGTGTATTCAAGGGGGGGGGGGGGGATAGAGAGAGAGAGAGAGTGTGTGTGTGTGTGTGTGTGTGTTGAAAGGTGACTTGGTCAGTCAAGACGTACCCATACAGACGATGGTCCCGCCCTCATGCAGCGTCGAGCCCTCGCCCTGCATGGCTCCGGCACAAGCCTTGACGACCTTGGCCAGCTTCTCGTCAAACGGATCGGCGAAGCCAACATGGCCCACCAGGCCCTTCTCGAAGAAGGTGAAGGGCCTGACCCCCTTGGTCCGGTCTATGATCTGGTCCGGCACAACAAAGTCCATCGGCCTGATATGCTCCTGCAGCGACCCGACCGCGCTGAAGGCGATCACACACCGTACACCAATGTGCCTGAGAGCGGCGATGTTGGCGCGGGAGGGGACCTCGTGGGGAGCGTGCTCGTGGTGGGCGCCGTGGCGTGACAGGAAGGCGACGGGGACGCCACTGTGCTCGAGGATCTGGATGGGCGCCGAAGGGTGGCCCCATGGCGTCAGCGGGTTCACAGAGGCGACGGGGGTGTAGCCCTCGATCTGGGAGAGGCCGGTGCCGCCTATGACGGCGATGTGGACGGGCCCTGGGAGGAGGAGGAAGACGGGTTAGGACCTATATCGCTGGCGGGAGGGGGAGGTTTATCGTATTTTGCATTGCACGCCGTGTGTGTGTGTGTGTGTGGACTGGAGTGGACTGGAGTGGACTTACGATCGAACTTTTCGGGGAGATTGCGTGTCATCGTGAATGACTGTATATATAAAAGGATGGAAGAAGAGGGAATGAAAAGCCAAAAGGAATGTCCAGTCAATCCGTCGCAAATGAGAGCAGCAGCAGCAAGGCAGAGGCTACCCCGCCAAAACGATGTTGAAGTTTTGGTGGGGCAATTTTTCATCAGCTGTGGTACAGTACTTGGTACTTCAGTGCTTGAGTACTTCAATTTTCTGGCGCTTACTGGCCCTCACCCCGTACTTGCCGTCCACCATCTTACCTCATTCCCAACGCCTTCACCCGCTCGACCCACCGTAAATTTCACACTGCAGCCCAGCCCAGCTGTCTCCTCTCGCATCTCTCCCTCGTCTCAAACAAAGGAGCCTTGCTCAGTTCCTGACACCTCGTCACTCCAGGCAACAGATACTCTTTCAAACCTTAAAAGACCGAGAAACCCGGAAGCAACGCCTTCGCGGTCGCCAGGAGATACTCACCCAGTCTCCTCTTCGCACCGCTTCCCAATTCAAGCCGGCTTGCCAGCTTCGAAGCTCACGGAGAGACGACCTGCCGCCTCCTCAAGTAGGCGATGGAGGCCAGCACTGGAGTCATGGGGGCCTTTATAGGCGGTGAGGTGGGCGCGTTTGATCTTCCGCTCAGGCCGGTCGCAAGTGATACCATCGAGGAAAGATATTTTACGGCGGCGCTCATGTGCCTTGAGGGTCACTTCACCGACTCTCCTCCCATGGGTGTCCAGACCACCCTCAAGGTGGTTGCCATGGTATCAAAGACTCTAGACAAGTCCCATGCCTGGAAGGAGGTCCGGTACGTAACTCGGGTCTATTCTCCCCCCCAAGAAGATCTATAACCTAACCTGAACCACCACAGCGAGGATCTGTCGAGGAACGTGACGATATGGGTGTGGCTGACTCGGATATTTGCTGCTGCTATACCAAATCTCACAACCCGTTCTGTCGGGCCACTGGCCAGCCTCAATGACCCCGACAAGGGCGTGACGCCTCAGGAGAGCACGGCTCTCATCATCAAGAACTACCAGGGCCTGAAGGAGGATCTGCAGATTCTGAACAAGCTGATGCACATCGCCCGGAATCTCCTCGTCACGTCCGAGCCCGAGGTGCCGCAGGATATCTGTGCGGCAGTTCACTTCGACCAGATGGTCTATCAGACCATCATCCTGTGCGTGAACGTGACCAGCAAAGGCTACGACGGAGAGGTGCTGGACGATGTCTCCCGGGCAAGGCTAGCTGAGATCACCGACCTTTGTGAGAGCTGTCCCGTCTGTTTTGTGTGTACCTGACTGAGCCCCCAGGCGGCGGCTGACAGTGTCCTGCAGACAAGAAAATACTGGTGACATCCCTACAGCAGGCGCACAACTGGACTGCCAAGAATGACAGAAATAAGATGTCATTCTGGTACGACGTCTTTTTCGACGATGATTCCAACATGGACGACTCGCAGGATGACTCGGATGAAGAGGTTCATTTTCGCGTAGACGTCGCCCGGACAGAGGTCCAAAACTGGTTGGAGCGCAACTCAACCATGACCCCTACCGCCCGGCATCTCCTCAGGGCCTATGCAGAAGAACAAGCCCGGACACAGAGACAGCCTGGGCCTCTTGCCCCAATATCACCACTGGCCTGGAATTGGCTGCCCAAGGGCTCCGTCAAGGTCAGAGCCGACAGGCTAGGGGAGGTGGATGACGACGACTACGAGGACGAGGATGACGACGACGACGACGACGACGACGACGACGACGACGACGACCAAGACGAGGACGAGGGGGATATGAATGATGATGGTAGCATGCCAGGGTGGGACCCGAACGAGACCGACAAGTTCGAGCAGGATCGGCGCTATGGCCATGTCTCTCGTGAGGTCGACGAGTGGTGGGCCAAGGCGCAGGATCCAAACCTCAGTCGACTGGTTGTGCCCATGCCCTCGGTTGAATTCGCCGAGAAGCGCGTGATGGTCTGCAAGGAGAACCTCCTCAACAAATACGCCCATCACTATCGAGGAGACGATCAGGACAGGCGTGATTCGCTGCAGGACGACCACCGGCCTGAAGAGTACAGCGAGGAGTATGTGGACGATATGGCGGAAGACGACGATGTTGATGATGACGAGTCCTATGGAGAAGGTCCCATGACCGGCCTCCTCACCGAGGTGCCCAACATCCTGGATCCCAAGCAGATCGAGGCCCTGCATATGATCATAAAATCATGCATCCTCGATGCGGCGGGCAGCGGCTTATCGGCAGCAGGCGAGAACCTGCAGCTGACACGGTGCCGGATGCTCCTGGCATTAGATTGCGGCAAGAGTCTGCTCCGGGAGATGCTGGTCTTCATTGCCGTCTGGGAGAAGGACGAGACGACACTGGTCTTCCAGCTGACCAGCCAGATCGTGGAGGCCATTCACAAGAGCGCTTTGGTCCCGTATGCTTGGAACAGCCTACGGATCCCAAAGGATATCGTGTCGCCTGCCCAGACCATCCTCCTGCGGATGGTCAACTACATGTTTCGCGCACGGCTGAGAGAGAACCCCCCTGAGGCGTACGAGGACCCGCCGGCGGCGGTCAGGCTGGCTCACTTCTTCTTCATCAACTTCCGCAGCAGGATCGTCCCGGAGTGCGTGGCTCTGATGAAGCTGCAGGCGGACATCCGACACAAGAAGCTGGAACCTACAGACTTCCCTGTGGACAGCTGGGACATGGAGCGTGCCAAGGACGGGCTGGTGCAGTTCATGGACTTCATGACAAGCGCGTCGGAAATCCCCGAGGTACGGGCCAAGCTGATCGAGTGGGAGGCGGCGTACGATCTCATCTCGCTTTTACGAGGGCTCGAGGAGGGCGTGGCCAAGAAGAGCCTGGTCAATCCGCCCAACCGATCTAAAAACCGGCTCAGCCAAGAATCTTCGTCGGCGAACAGTGGTCATCACGACACCAAGGACGCCAAGCCTCCTCAGCCAGGGGCCCCGGGCAATGCGCGTGACATACCAGGTGCATACACCTTCCCATGGGCTGGCGTCAAGGGCCAGGTCCTGCAGATTCTCGCCACACTGCTGCAACCACCTCGCGGCCACCACAGCCCGGGCAACCCAACGGTGCAGAAGCAGATCGTGAAACACAACGGCATCGTCGCGCTGTTGAACTGCTGCACTTATGACGACCACAACCGCTACGCCAGGGAGCGGGTCCAGTTATGTCTGAAGTGGCTCATGGACGGCTCCGAGGATGCCAACAAGTTCCTGCGGAACCTGGTGGCCCATGGCCCCCAACCGACTACCACCCATACTGTAGCTCCGGGCCAGTCGGCAAACCTCCGCATCGATGGCATCCCGGGCGAGGTGAGAGTGACGGTGCATCCTAAACAGACCGACCCTGCGATGGCCGGACACAACAAGACTGGCACTGCCAGCGTCACCAGTGCTCCTCGTGCCGCTGTCCCGGGACGCGTGATCAACACTCTGCCTCCGGCTGCGCCGAGCACCAGCACCGCAGTCGGCGGCAGCGGTGATAACAAGGCACTGGCCAGCACTGCTAACACCACCGCACGAAGCAACATGCGGAGCTACCTCCAGTCGATCGACTGGACACAACCGCACATGCCCTCGCCTAGCCGTACCGACGAGCTCCTACACGACATCATCAACCTGGCCGACGAGGCGGCGCGGCTGGCGCTGGGCGAGAACGTGGAGGAGAAGGAAGACGAGGATTTTATGTGAGGCACTCTGAGTAAATCACCTCGTTGCTTGTCGTGCGGGAGACTCTCTGTTTCTTTTGGCCCCCTTCCAGTCAGAACGTCTTCTTGTTTCCCAACTCTCTTCGCTCTGGGGTCTTTTCCCTCTACACCATCCCAACCAGGCCCTTCTCAAAACACGAGGGGAAAATATTTCGGTGGAACATGAGGTTTTCTAATAGCATTGTTTGCTTCTAGGTACTGCGTCATGAAGCTCACGGAGCGCCTCAAGAAGGAGGGGATCGATATCAATCTGCGGGATGCACTGGGTGTGGATACAGATCCAAAGTTGAGGAATCTACGGGGGAAGTTGTAGGGAATTCCCCCAATGCAAGAGATGATCTAGATGATATCTTGGATCAAACGAGGACTCGAAGATTTAAAGGGAAAGGAAAATAGAGGAAGCGGGATATAGTGCACTTCAAGAAATAGGCGTTCGTGAGGGAGAAACATCATCTACGTTTGCACTGCATTTCATTCATGAGATAAGCGATACCACATATGCATATATAGAGATAGACTGTGTTTTGAAAGGTTTTTGCATTCTTGTGTGTCACTGGATTCGCTATTCCAATACAACAACAGCATTGCTAGAGTCAACATGATCATGCCATTTTCCAGACCCATATTCTACAAAATTTATCAAAACATTCGTCCGTCGTCGTCCGTCGTCGCCCTTGACACCTCTTTAACGTCCGCCACATGTTTCTTCTATTCGGCAACCCACACAGCGGCCATGCTAAGAAGAACGCGCGCGCGCGCGCACAGGGTCAGTACCAGGTCTGAAAAGGGCAGATGGAAAGGAAGGAATGAAGGAAATGACTTTTGACTTACCCCATACCAGTACCAATACACATACTCGTCACACCAATCTTCTCACCCCTCCTCCTAAGCTCGTACAGCAGGGTGGAGACCTGCCTTGCGCCCGTGCACCCGAGGGGGTGACCAAAGGCGATAGCGCCGCCCTTAGGGTTGATCTTCTCGGCGGGCAGGCCCAGCTCGCCGGCGCACCACAGGCACTGGCTGGCAAAGGCCTCGTTGATCTCAAAGATGTCGACGTCGTCCTTGGTGATGCCGGTGAGCTCAAAGACCTTGGGGATGGCCTTCCAGGGCCCGACGCCCATGAGCAGGGGGGCGACGCCGACGATGCTGGCGGCGACGTACTTGCCGAGGATGGCCTGGCCCAGGCGCTCGGCGGTGCTGCGGCGCATGAGCAGGACGGCGGCGGCGCCGTCGCTGATCTGGCTGGCGTTGCCGGCGTGGATGGAGCCGTCGCGGGCAAAGGCGGGCTTGATCTTGCCCAGGGACTCGGCGGTGATGCCGTCGCGCACGCCGTCGTCGCGGTCCACGACGATCTCCCTTGTCTCGCCGCTCTTGGGGTCCTCAAACTTCACCTTGAGGGGCAGGATCTCCTCCTTGAAGAGCCCCTGCCTCTGGGCCGCGACGGCCTTTTGGTACGAGGCGGCGGCGAAGGCGTCCTGGCTGGCGCGGCTGATGTTGCGGGCCTTGGCCATGTCTTCGGACAGGACGCCCATGGGGACCTTGCAGTTGGCGGCCTCGGGGTGGGACTCGAGGAGGTCGGAGAACTCGGTTACGGCGCCGGGCCTGTGCAGCAAAGGACAACAACAACACTTGATCAGTCACCTGAGTGAGGATGAGGAGTAGTAGGAGGGGTTGGAAGAAGAAGAAAAAAAAATGAAAGAGAGAGAAAAAGAGAAAAGAAGTAAATTAAAAAAAAAAAAAAAAAAAAAAAAACCCATACCCGTATTGTGTAGACATGCTCTCGACGCCCGCGCCGATGCCCACCTCGATCATACCGGCGCGGATCTGGTTGGCGACGTCCACACAGGCCTGCAGGCCCGAGGAGCACTGCCTGTTGAGGGTGCGTACGGCGGTAGACACGGGAAAGCCTGCGGCCAGGGCGGCGGCGCGCATCTCGGTGGCGCCGCCACCTGGGGCGAGGACGGTGCCGACGCAGACGTCCTCCACCAGGGACGGGTCAATCTTGGAGCGGTCGAGGATGCCCCTCAGGGCGCCGGCTACGAGGTCGGAGGCCATGGTGTCCTTGAAGCCGCCCTTGCCGCCCTTTGTAAAGGGGGTGCGGAGGCAGGCCGTGACGACGATCTGCCGGTAGGAAAAGTTAGGGCATCTTTAAAAAGAAGCAGGAGGAAGAGGAAAGGGGAGGAAGAAGGAGGAGGAGGAGGAGAAGAAGAGGGCGGGCGTACATCATCAGGGCTCTTGTCGAGGAGCTTCTCCTTGCCCAGCTTGGGGCTGGAGAGCTGGCTGCCGATAGAGGACAGTCTGTCGAGAGCTGGAAGAGCGATCAGTCTGGGGAACGGCACAAGACCGTGGGTCGTCGACCTCGTCAGGGAAGCTTACCACCCATCTTTTGCGATTTCTTTGCTGTTGTTGAAGACCTGTCAAAGTGTCTGTCTGTCTGTCTGGCTCTGAGGAGGAGGAACGATCTTGGATTCCGAGACAAAAACAATATCCTCGACGTGTATAGAACAACAGTAGGGAACTCTTGGGGAGGAGAACTGTCCTGTTCAACAAAGACAAAGTATCGAAGAGGATATGTTCTTCAAACAATGCGCTGGTGATTCCTGAGTGGGCCTTCGAGTTACCGAGGCACCGGGCATGCGCTCGGTCGGGGCAGCTTCGGGACGGGCAAGGTTAAGCGTCATATGTCATGGCATTCCCTTTTGCCTTTCTGCTTTTGGGGGGGGTACAAGGGCTCTCTCTCTCTCCCTCTCTAGTTGGCATGTGATGATGGCCGGTCTCCAGTCTCTCCCTTTCATGAGCCCTTCCTTAGGACGGACTTGACCGCATGTTCAGTAAGCAGATTGTTGACGTTCACTAATCAAACCGTGTCGTCTTGCGTCTTTTTTATTTCTCTTCTTTTTCCTTCTCTCTTCTTTTTCCTTCTCTGTTTCTTTCTCTTTATATATATATTCCTTCTCGTCTTCTCTTTTGTTTGCCAAGTCTAGGAGGAAAGTCTTTTTACCGCCAACATGCTGTGCCACGGCGACAATACCTGGTCATCCCCTTTTATATTGTGTACCGTAACCAATGTCTGATTTTCCCATGTCCGCCAGTCCCGACACAGACTGGAGGACCTTATATTCTCATTGTGTCGCTTAGTGAAGTCATCTCTCTTCAATCCCCCACCCAGGCGGGCAAGACTCGTATAAGCAGGACTCTCGAAGCAAAGTGCCCCTCAGTGAGGGAAACAGATAAAGATCCATCAGATCCACCAGACCGGAGATATGTTTTCTATATAAGGCTGCCTGCCCCATGATCACGGTGGGGCGCCTTCAAGAGAGGAAGAGAAGGAGGAGGAGGAGGAGGAGGATGATGATGATGATGATGATGGTGATGGTGATGGTGATGATTATAGTAAGAGTCCATATTGAGGGCTGCGTTGGAGAAGGAAAGAAGAAAGAAAAGAGCCAGTCAGGCCTAGGCTGGCTGAAGCTATCTAGGAAAAGCAGGGGCAGGCGCCTGCCACAATGGTCATGATGCTCGACATCAGGCTTGCTTAAGTACTTTACTTGCTCTGACTTGGTATTTGATCTGGTCGTCTCATCAATCCATCTTATCAACCTCCGCCGTCGTCAATCACCTACTACTACCACTACCACCACCACCACCATCACCACTATTGTAGTGTCTTATTGCAGGATGGAAAAGCATCCACAGATGATCCGTTCGGCAGCGTGGCGCAGAACAATCGCCTAGTACAAGTACTCTCATGGTATCACACACCAAACCCTGTGCCCCACTGACAAGACCAACCAACCAACCCCCCCCTTTCCGCACCTCCTCCTCCCTCCTCCTCCTACTACTACAGGCGTCGTGGTGGTGGTGCCCTCACCTGTGCGCCTGCAGGATTCCGGGATCCGTTCGAGAGGGATTGCTCTGCACCCACAACGGCTAAAGGGCCCACCGCGTCGAACACAGAAAAGGCGCCCACGACAGACCCTTGGAAGAGAACCCACGACAGCCCCAATCTCGCTTGCACGGTTACCATCCCTCTGACTCGTCCCAGCCTAGCCCTGCCCAGCCTGCACAGGCCCTCTCCTCTCTCCCTCAAGGGCTTTCTTTCCCGCCTGGTTACCCTTTGTTTTTTTTTTGTCCGTCTAAGAAAGAGAGAGAAGAGAATCCTCCTCATCGACCCGGCGAGGGATTGATTTGATGCTCGTCTCCGGACCCGGGGCCCTGCGGGAGGAATCAGGCCTTGTCTCTCTCGTTTTCTAAGTACTCAGTGGCGTGTTCGACCTCTTCTCTCTCTTATCTTTGTCGTTCTTTCGTTCAGTCTTCCATCTTTGCCCCCCTCCCCCCTCTCATACTCTGTTTTTTCACCTCTCTGGTGTGTGTGTGCGCGCGCTTGCTCGCTTGCTCTAGGGTGTTTGATCTCTTTTTTGCAACCCTCCCCCTCCACCACAAGATAATACAACTCAGTCCGCCCCTTCTGCTTAACCGTGGTGGCAACGCTCGAGCCCCGTTCCCGGTTCCAGCCCCAGCCCCAGCCGTCTTTCTTCTCTATCTCCAGGACTGCTCAGCTCTGCCCTGCTGGCGCCTCTCGAAAACCCGATCCTTTTTTTTTTTTTTCTTTCTTTCTTTTCTTTTCTTTCCTTTTTCCTCTCTTTCTTGTCTCCCCTCGATAACCAGCGAGCGACAACTTTTGGCCTGCAAGCCACAAAGTTGCGCCGCTTTCCCCCTCCCTACTTCACCACCTACCGCCACCACCACCTATTGACTGCGACGGGCAAAAGAGCTGCAACGCCGACGACGACGACGACGACGATGATGATGGATTGAGGCTCAACGAGGACAAGTCGAACAATCTCTGGCGGCGAGAGAGGAAGAGAGGAGAGACGTCGCATGCCCAGAGTTGAACATCGATTACAATCACTTCAGTATCCGATTGCTTGAATTTTCGGCGGGCTTGTAATTCCTAATACCTCTTCCGCTTGCCACGGGATAACGCCACACGCACACATACACGCTACCTCGCCCTTCTCAATCGATACGCAAAGATTCCCAGATTTACTGTACCAAGGAAAGGGTCCCAAGAAGAAGAACATCCCTCCTCAAGGCGTTCACGACTATTACGATCTCTCTCGAAACCATCTTCTACTTTCATTCTTCTTTCCTTGTTTTTTTTATTTTATTTTTAATTTTGACCTCTTTTAATTTTATATCAAACCACCACCTCCACATTACGATATGGCCACCACCTCCACCGGCCACGCGGGGCAGGTCACCGTAACCATTACCGCCGCCGCCGCCGCCTCCTCGACGGCGACCTCGGGAAGCGACAGCAACGTCGACCTTGACACAACCAGCAGCACATTATCATTAATATATATCTACTCGACCTCCTCCAACTCCGAACCCACAGGCGCAGCATCCTCTTCCTCCAATTACAACTCCTCGACTTCGCACCAACTCAGTGGCGGCGCCATTGCGGGTATCGTTGTCGGCTCCGTGGCCCTCCTCGCCATCCTCGCCCTCGCCCTCTTCTGCTATTCTCGCCAGGTCGCTCGCAGGAAGCGCGCAGAGATCACCTCGGTGCACCCGAGCCGCCACACGGCGCCGAGCAGGGCGTACAGCCACGCCACCACAATCCAAGGAGGCCAGATGATGGGCGGCGGGGGCGCAAGTACGAACGGGCGCACCACCCGGAACAGCCACTATGCGCGGTCCATGGGCGAGCGGTCCATGGCTACTACCGTGGGTGGTGGTGGTGGTGGTGGTGGTGGTGGTGCACGGCGGTCGCTGAAGAGCCCGGATCTGCTGCCTGCGCTGCCTCCGCAGGAACTTCCTACGCCACATAACAGGCCGGAGCTGGATGGGCGTTCTAAGCAGCGGTCGCAAAAGTCATCGAGGTCACGCACGAAACCAAGAGGCGGCGTAGCAGAGGTGTATGGGTCCATGGAGTATCCAGTCGAGCTGCAGGCGGGGAGCATGACGGATCTGGTGGCTGTGATCCAGGAGATGAAGAGGGTCAAGGTCTCGGGTCCCGAGGGAGGAAGTTGTGGTGGGACCGACCACAGCAACAGCGGTAGTAGTCGAGGAGGCCGGCAGCAGCAGAAACAGCTGCAGCAGCTGCAGCTGCAGCAGCTGCAGCTGCAGCAGCAGCCGCAGGACAGGGATTCAGATACCCTCAGCGCGGGTGGGTACCTGAGCCCGCCATGGCCACCGCCCAGCAGGGCTGTGAGCAGCGAGTCGGGCCTGGTGAGCGACACGGACGGCACCGAGACCGAGTACGACAGCGGTGATGGCGGCATGACGGAGAACGCGGGCAGCATACATATTTATTATCGGTCCTCAGCTGCGACTATCGCTGCGGCCATGTCACAGGCCTCATCCATGAAGGGGCCTAGGTCGACCATCAGGAGTAGTTCAACCACGGCGAGATTAGTTTAATACTATTTGTTGTACCCTGCTCCTTTTTTTTTTTTTTTCTTTTTTCTTTTTCTCTGCTTTTTCCCTTATCTCCCCTCCTCTTTCTCGCTCCCTCTCCAGCCGGCCAGCAACAAGACAAGGCAGACAGATAGGCAGACCGAAAGACAAGATCCCGAACCGAGGTGAGAAAGAGAGAGAGAGAGGGTGGGGAAAAATTGCAGTTTGCCAGCCAGCCGCGCAAAACATCTCTCAGCTCCCACCCATCTGCCCATTCATCCATGACGAAGCGCCAAAGTCAGCCGTCATCATCTTCCCCACGAGTCGAGTCTCACCCCCCTCCTTTCTCCCCCCTCAAGCCGCAGGCTAGCAACTCGGGGCTGACCGCCAACGCCAAAGACCCTCTTTGGGGAAAAGGAAAAGAAGGGAAAAAAGGACTAATCACCTAATCCATCCATCCCCCTAGACCCCATCTTGACGGAGAGTGGTCGAGCCGAGAGCAGCTGACTTTCCCGAGGAAAGAAGTGAGAAAAAAAAACCCACGAGAAGCCCCGGCGCGATCAGAACGCCAGCCGCTCCGGTCTTTTAACTTGTCCACGTGTGTGTGATGACGAAGTGGCAGCCCAAGCGGGCTTGGGAGTGTGGGGAGAGGGGGGGGGGGGAGAGAAAGAGAGAGGGGAGGGAGGGCGCTTTTTTTGTTCTCTTTTCCTTCTCTCGTTCACTTACAAAAGAGCTCGGGGAAGCCCGCGCCTTGTTGTGAGACAGGGCGGGTGTGAGTATCTGTTCTCGCGCACGGTTTCCTTATACACTACGATCTGTGTGACCAGCCTTTTGAGAAAAGAAGACTTCCCATTGAGTGTTGAAGGTGACTAAGACGCCAAACAGACGGACGAAAGAGTATCTGGTCTCAGCCCCAAGGAAAAAGAAAGAAAAAAAAAGAGAGAGAAAGAGAAAGAAGGATTTCAGAAGAAAAAAAATATTGTTCTCTTTTTCTTTCTTCTTTTATTCCTATATCAAGTTGTACCTTTCATCCCTATACCACCTCCCACACATGTCTTCTCGTTCATCAAGATAATTTGTTGTTATCTTCATCACTATTGTCCTCCTCCTCGCCATCGTCATCCTCCTCCGTCACCGGTGTCACTCCTCTCGCCGTGTCACTGAATCTCACCCCTCACCTGCCGTCCTACCTGACTGGTCTGTGCAGTGCCTGGTCATTGATCAACCGCTGCATTCCGAACATATCCTGCCATACCGAGGTATAGCAGCAGCCCTTGAGGTGTAGATATCTTCATTCACATACCTTCAAAAACAGCAGTGAAGGGCCGTTGGTTCGTGCCTCAGTGCTCCCGCTATATACATGCACAGCGCGTTTTTCAATAGCTAAATTGGACCAGTTTCAGGCAGACACCATAACACACACCACGCTTTCGAAACACACCATTCGCTGGTGCTCCAACACCACCAACCAGCACAAGATTCTTTTTTTGGGCTTCCCCTTCCCTCTCTTTAAGCCCTCTTTGGACTTCTCCTCTTCCGCCGTGTGTGGCGAGAAAGAAAAAATGTCGACTGCCTCCGCCAGACAGAACCTGCACAACCTCCTCGAGCAACACAAACAGTACAAGGAGAGGCTCAAGCAGCAGGAGGATGAGCTGCGTAGGCTGCAGATGCAGATCTCGCAGACCAGGACGGTTGTCGAGATGACCTTGCCCGGCGAGGTGCGGAGGGCTCACCGGGAGTACATGAGTACTATGTGAGTTTGTATTCCTTGGAGAGATACACACAGAGAGAGAGAGAGATCCCTAAGGATATGGAGTAGTATTGTTCATTTCCGCTAATGTGAATTTATTTTTCTTCTTGGTACAGAGGACACAACAGCCAGCAACGAAATGTCGCAAAGCAGGAATACGAGAGCATCGACGCCGTGGTTCATGGTATTGGGCTCTTTAACCTGGGAGGGCTCCATGATCCCATCAGCAGCGCTTTGGGCCGGGCTTGGGTCCAAGTCACGTTGTTCCTAATAAGCCTTTTCTTCGCGAGGCTGGTATCTAGAGAAGCCTCGCGCAGCTTTCTGTATTGAGACATGGGCATCATCATCAAGGAGCACAAAGTGGGGTCTTTGGAAAGGAAGAGAACCATCGGAGGTGTAGTGGGCCGTGATTATCACTGCGCACGGAGGAGGGGGAGGAGCGGGAGGAGCTGAGAGACTACATGATCAGCAGTAAGCCCTGTACAAAATACGGAGTGAAATGTGATGAGTTATTCTGCAAAACAAAACTCGGCCCACTTGAAAAAGATCACTTGACGAACTTGAACTATTGAGGCCTTAGACTTCGAGCCATTCCATCTGTGGCTGATGTCAGCAGAGTCTTGAGCATTCATGCTAGACGTATCATGTGTTCAAGCATTTGTATCTTACACAAGATGGATAAGAAAGCTTAGCTATTGATTCATACCTGGTGACTTCTTGTATCTAGTCAACCAATCTTCTTCAAGTTAGTTTCTACAATCCTTCTCTAATCACCTCATTATCCTTCGACAAGGTTAGTTTGATGCTTTGAAAATACCAAAGTGTGCCGGTTCAAAGGCTGTGTAGTTGCGCAGCTCGCTTATCACGGGCGGATTCGATTCCGTTGCCTGTCCCAAGGGAAAACACGTCTCCTACTTAGTTCCTACAACTCTTAAAGGAACTGTGCAGAGGATCACTGCAACCAGGCGTACAACTGAACAGCTGAAACAATGGGCATGAAATTCCTCTTTCAGCTGGACGTATCCAGCGGTTGGCGACGTCAATAATTGGCCAACCCCATCCCCTCTGGGCCCACCTCTGCTCGATCCTACGAAGCAAAGTTGAAGCACATTCATGCGCTCCGAGTAATACGTAGATTACTTAGACAATGAGTCCTCCCCGAGGTCAGTTGTTGCCTGTAGATCGCCTCATGGCGTAGTTATTCCTCCTATCTCAACAAAACTTTGCTCTTCTTTTCAAAAAGCGATGACGATGGTATCTTCTGTCCTTCAGTACCTTCCTCTCGACCACAAGAAGTCCGAGATACGCCTCTTGACACTGTTGCCCTCAAGCGACCCATGTGGACCTGTCCACTGCTCCCTGAGCCATGCATCACTGGACGAGGAGCCACCATTCGAAGCTCTATCGTACGTCTGGGGGCCAACAACCCCCGCGCACGACATCTTCATCGATGGGACTAAGTTCGCGGTCGGACCCAATCTCCACGCCGCACTGCGCGGCCTCCGTCAGCGCAAAAAGCCCCGTACAGTGTGGGCAGACGCAATCTGCATCAACCAGCAGGACAAGAGCGACCAGGCCTACCAGGTGCCCCTGATGGGCCGGCTGTACACGGTCGCAAGGAGGACGGTCATCTGGTTCGGCGAGTCGAACGAGGAGGTCGATGCCCTGGCGGCCTACCTCAGCAACCACGGCCCCAGCCGGAAGCTCGTCTCGGCTCGCTCCTCGGCGTGGCTCAAGCTCGGCGCGAAGTCGGTATTCTCGGACAAGGCCGGGCGGGAGAAGGACCTGCTGGTGCTCAAGGCCACCAATGGGTATTTCGATATCCTCGCGCGGCCATATTGGTACCGGATGTGGACGTTTCAGGAGTACATGCTCCCCAGGGAGGACCCGCTGTGCCTGTGTGGGACGCACGAGTTCACCATGGGCTCTGTCAAGGAGGTGCAAGGCCGTCTGATGGATGCAGCCACCGACATCAAAGACCGCGTCCACGCCAAGCTGGGCGCCGAGGGCGCAGACAAGGACGAGGCATTCATGGGCTTTGCGGAAGATGTGGTAAGGCAGACGACGAGCCTGATGCAGAAATCAACAGCAGAGAGCGGAGGCAGCATCTTTGCGATCCGCAAGGCGTTCCGGTCCGAGTCGCGGAGCCTGGCGTACTACCTGGGCATGACGAGCGAGCGCAACTACACCATGGACCACGACCGCTTCTATGCTCTTTACGGGATCATGCCGGCCGTACAGTCCGCCTCCCCGGTCGACTACGACAAGACGCTCCGCCAGGTCATCCTGGAGATCACCTCGTACGTGGTCAACGTCGAGCACAACATCAATCTCTACTACAGCTTTGGCCTGCGGCCGGGCCACCTGAACAACAACAAGGAGGAGATCCCCAGCTGGGTTCCGGACTTCTCGCGCGGGGGCGCCATGCATAACCCCGACCGCTACGTCACAGATGAGCGAGTCGTCAGGCGCCTCTGCCAAGGCGCCTTCGAGAGGGCACCGCAGCCTGTCGTGGACGACCTGATCGCGCTGCGGACCAACGGGTTCGCGGCTGGCACTGTCGCGCAGGCCGGCAGGCTTCCCATGACGCAGCAGGGGATATTCGCCGAGCTCCAGGCGCTGCTCTCCGGATCGACGCATGCCGCCCCTGCCGCGGGACAGGTGGGCGCGGAGTCGACTCTAGCCGAGAGGTGGGCGGCGGCGGTGTCAAGCCACATGGGCCCATGGCTGGAGAAGGCTGTCGGGCGCGACCAGGTCGGTGCGAACATCGTGCAGACGGTGGAGAGCATCCACAGCCAGTTCGCGGCCGGGGGGCGGCCGCACTGCACCCTGCCGTGGACCCCGGCGGCTCTTGAGAAGGAGTTTGGGGGCCTGGCGGGCAGGGTGACCTTCGTCACCGACACTGGTCTCCTGGGTCTCGGGGTGGCGCAGATCGAGAAGGGTGATGTCGTGGCCGTCCTGCACAAGGAAAACCTGCCGGTTCTCCTGCGCCCGGTCACAACAGAGAGCACCGGCGGGGGCGGCGGAGCGGCCACGTGTTATAAAATGGTGGGCACGGCTTATGTTGGCGGTCTCATGGATAATGAATGGCTCGACGAGGATTTTGTTGCTTCCATCGGCAGGGAACCACCGTCGCCGTTTGTTATTATATGAATGCATGATAGAAAATTAGACATGGTTGAACTGGACAATTAGAGCTCGAGATTCATGATATCCATGATCCTGCAGTCACTTGACCAGAAGAGTTGGGTGACATTCATTGGCCCTCAATTATATTGTTGTTCATCGTCTTGCTTACAAAAAGGGATGAATGTGTTGCTGTCGTGATGTAGTCATACGGCGCTGATTACATGTCCAATGACCTCGTTCTCGCTTCTTAACACTAGGTGCATTTTGTATAAATTTAGTTCCAGCATTCAACTGAAACACAGGTCTTGTGCTTGTCACTACTTAAGTACTTAGGGATGGGAACTCTCACCTGGGCGGGGCTCGGGGTGCAAAGGGTTAGGTTCGTCGTTATCGCATCTGAAACCGACAGTGAGCGGGTATAATAATGCAAGATTCTGCTGCGTCCGGTCGACGAAAGCAATATAATCATTCAGATATGAGGAGCTCAATCATCACAATTATGTTATCCCCCTTGGCCTTCCAAACCTCCAATATATACTTAGACTGCAGTTATCAAGTACTTCATATATTTACATGAACATCAGCTCAAAATGACACAGTCCTTTTTCATTTTTGCCATGACTACCCATAAGGGATCACAGTGGTCCGAACAGCAGTTCGAGAAAGACCATAGCGATCGACGCCTTCCTCGCAACGGAATCTTCTGGACTTGGACAAGGCGATGTTCGAAGACGTAAGGGAACTTGTTTAGGTTGAGGGCACGGAGATGAATCTTTGATGCTCCATCTGGTTGTGTTGAGTTCATTTAATATTATAATAAGAAGGTTGAAGGCAGGTTCAGTGATTTCTCCTTGCTACAGGGCTACAAATATCAAGCTGGGAAGCAGATTTCTGCTTGCACAAAAAAAAAAAAGATCGCCATCCCCAGCGCAGACCTGAAATGTGCGGTCTATATAGGACGTCGCAGGAGGCTTGATAGCCAATTATCCGAATATATTTCAACAATCTCTGAGAAATAGAATTTCCGATTCAGAAAGTACCATAGTAGGAGGTTCGTGTCTTACATATATATGGCTGGTCCAGCTCAGAAGCGCGTGAAAACATCGCAGCCTTATTTCGCTCATCCGGACTATTAATTACAGCGTGGTTCAGAATGGACAGCTACGGTTACCATCCACTTGTTCTTCTGCATGAATAAAAATGTCTACATGGTGCTCACACCACTGATCTCTTAACTTTTGTCATGTGTAGATCCACGAATCAACCGCTTTTCATGGGTCGACAACCAGTAGGGACACTGAACCTGCCCGATGCTTCAATCTCTGGGTAAAAGCCGTGTAGTCTTTTCAGTCAGCATTTGACCAGGTGAAGAGACTTGATCAGTACCTGGGTAAAATTCCATTAATAGAAATCTCACTGAAACGCTACATGTGACCTTTCTGGCCACCACAGCTTTTGATCAGGCCAACGAATGAAGTGTCTTTGCTCAGTAAGCCGACGAAACATTAAAGTACATGTGTATGCAACCTGGATGGCCTTTACGGTAGCATCAACATCTATAATTATACCTCATAACCCAGCCATATGCACAGTCTCGTCCCATGTAACGGAGGTAACCACGTGGTAATATTATCACCCCATCCATGAGTCTCATGTTTATTCATATGCAGGGTGGGTAACGACCGTCACCTCGATCGGCCCAAGGATTGATGACCCAAGATTTCGTCTTGCTTTCAGGTCTCTGAGCAGCACATACAACCACCAGGCGTTGTATGAACAAATCTGAGCTGGGTACTTTATTTCTACTCTTATCTCTGGCGACGCCAAAGCCTAGATTGTCTCCCTTCTCCTTTGGTAGTGGAAATTGAAGACTTAATCGATCTGGTGCATAGTATGCGGCGTGGTTCTATAACAAGAAAATGCTCTAGAACGTGGAGGCCAACAGCCTCAGCATTGAGCGCTATTGGACTCGCACTGGTGGGATATGTACAGTGTACTCATGTCCGTATCTAGTTGGCAGATGCATGGTATCTGTTGTATGTTATGTCAACAGACTATTAGAACAAAGACCCCACAATGTGCTCCTATTTTAGAAGTCAGTGCGTTGTTGTGGACCGCGGGGTTTTTAGAGTTAGTTGTATTAAAGTTTGACTATGTAGGTAGTAAGTAGTAGAGCGCGCAGCCGAGATGTTGTATGTATGGTTAGCTGATGCATGCCTACCTCACGATGAAGGCTTCCATATCTACTGTGTGACATTGGGGTGTGCACCTAAGAATAAGCCGTCATGCTTTTGATTACGGTATGCATCATGACCATGACCCAGACAATCACACAGAGAGAGGGGGGCAAGCTGCTGTCGTCTCTGGAGACAAAAATATCGACGCACAGATATCTTGCTCAACTAGGGAGGGAGGGCGGCGGGGGGGGGGGGAGTTTCTCAGCCTGGACGAGAATGCTGGTGCCGAATGGGTTCCTGCAGCGGAGAGTGAACGTCCCGTGGCTATTTTGGCACCGAGAGTCGCGCTCGCTTAAGTCCTATATGCCGAGTCCTATATGCCGAACACCCAGAAGCAAAGCTTTCCCCCCTTTCTTTTTTTCTTCTTTTTTTTCTTTCTTTCGGAAGTGAAGCTCTCCGGTCAGAGTCGCCTTGCATGAAGCTCTCTCGCTATTATAGTTCCTGCCGTGTGGTGGGCGGGGTCAGGTCAGACGGTACGTGCCGCTCTTGCAGCCTGACGTCTGCGGTTGTGCTCAGGGCAGGAGGAGTGGTTGAGGAAGGGGCGATCGATGAAAAAGTATGGTACGCTTGGAAGGAGAGATGGCGGTGGGAAATGGCGGGATAGGATTCCCTTGCAGGAGAAGACGGGGGGATCTAGACATCCCTGTCCCTGGTGTGACATGCCATGTACTCTTGTAACATGACCACTATTTATTAGCTGACTTAATGCTAGTTAATGCTAGAGAGGTACTTAAGTACCCAGCTGCGACATGGGTATGATGGGTATGATAGCTCCGGTCGGTGACCGCTAGGCTGAGATAGGCTAGGCCTGGGTGATGAGCTGCTCAGTCCGTGCGTGGTCCAGTCAAGTGCCACCACAGTAAACCAAGCTGAGCTCACATCTAGCAAAACGACATGTCGTCCTCTTTAAGCGCCCAACAATCCTCTCTCCACCACGAGACGGCAGCAAATCAGGACAGTGCCCACACCCCCTTCTTGAGACAACATCTAAGAATAGGTCGGCCCATATGCAGGAGGGGTGCTGGAGGAGAGGCTCGAGCGATGGAGCACTGCTGCTACTACCACGACAAGGTCGACGACTCGAACGCGACCCTATACCGGTGGTGCAATTGGATGGCCGACCTGGTCCAGGACGTTGATCGACCGAGAAAGGAAGAAATCACTTGCCCATGTCTTGAGCACATTAAGGCGCGGCAGATACCACGAGCCTATCATCGCGTCCTCCTTGCCCCCCCTCTCTCGTCTGTGTAGGATCGAGGAGTAGGAGGAGTATGCGAGGGTCTCTTTTACATGCCTGCCCTACTGCTGTGGTTTCCGCGGCAGGGTTACAACCGGAACACACCATCCATCCACCCACAACCAACCCCTCCTCCCCAAGGACAGCCAACACCAGAGCCGGGGTTCACCAGTCATAGGCCAGGATCTCACCACCTTTTTTTTTCTTTTTTTCCCTCCCTCTTCTACGACCTTTCCCGTCGCCTGGTTTCCTCTGGCCCTCCTCGCATCTTCGTTACAACCGTCACGCCGCCTCTGCTGCGGGTTGGGTTACGTCCTCTCTCCTTCTTCCCTCATCTGGTGCTTCGCAGCTCTCGGAGAGACATCACTGTTGGTGTGTCTCGAGGAGGGACGACGGCCAGCCGCTACGAGGCGCGATCCTGTCGGCCCAGGGTTTTCGACTCGTGCCATCCACTCTTTATTTTCTCCCGCGCGCGGCAATCCCAGATCTCGTGTGCTGGATTCCATGCCGCTGCCAGAAGGGGAGCGAGGGCAAGGTCGATAGTGTGTGTGCCTGGCAGATCAGTAGTCACCATGAGTGACAACCGCGATGGGTCGCGGCTGCGCCAGAGACTGAATCCCCTGCTGACATCGCTGGGTGGCTTCTCTCCGCACGCCAACACGCCCGTCTCGGCTGTGTCGTACAGCTCGAATTCCCTCAACGCGTCGACGCCCGTCAGTGCTATTCAGCCCTACAACCCGCAGCAATGGATCCCCTCGCCTATGCCTGGTCCAAATCCCGAGAGGGCGCAGGCTCAGCTGCAGCAGCCGTTGAGTTCTGCAGATGCAAATGGTACATGACTGTCTCTCTCTCTCTCTCTCTCTCTCTCTCTCTCTCTCTCTCACACACACTCACTCACCCACCCACTCTCTCTCGCTCTTACACATTATGTCAGCAGCACCTACTTACTACTCTCCCGAGTTGTCTCGACTGATTGATATTAATATATATACATACATATATAAGACTCTCCTCTTCCTCCTCCCCCATATTCTCCTCCGAGGAGGCAGAGGACGGGCAGCATAGGCTTTGACACCTCACCCACGGCCAATATGCACCTCTCAAGAGCCCCGCTGCCTACCGTACATCGGCCGTCACCCGAGCCCTCCAACACCCAGTCCTTCCCGCCGCCGCCCAACGGCAGAGGCTCGTCCAGGGAGAGGAGGTTCGGGTTCCCGTCCCTGGGCAGACGGAGGGAGCCTGAGTCGACCCCCTCGCCTCAGGCCCTGGGCTCTGGCCATCATCGTCCGGCCTGGGGCCTGTCAGCCTCTCGTCCGAGCCCACCGAGCCTTCAGATCCCGCAGTCTCCACCGCAGAGGCCGACTGGTGATCCTCTGTCCCCAGGTGCTCCGCCGTCCGCCCGGCGAGCCCAGTCCACAGGTGCCATCGACACGCCCACCTCGGCCAGGTCACGTTCAGCCTCCCAGACGAGATGGGATCAGACCATTCCGCTGCCGCCGCCCCCTCCCGGGCCTCCGCCCTCGCACTCGCGCTCGCAAAGCGCCAGTAGAAATTTCCCGACCGGGAGTGATCCCATCATGTCACCACCCACGCGTCGACCGCCTCCCACTGGCGTCACTGCCCTCGGTCCCGTACCGCCTACCCCTGCGAACTGGACTGATGAGGCCCAGTCCGATCGACACCAGTCCCGGGTGCATGAGCCCCCCCGACAGGACTCCCCTCCTCCTCCTCCTGTGCCTCCTCCCAACATGGATAGATCCGCTGGCACCCCAGAGCGGGCTCCGTTGACCGCTAGCCCAAGTGCTGGACTGAACAGAACCAATGCCACGCGCGGTGACAAGACCCTGCGCGAGAGGCGGACCGAGAGCCGGACAAGATCCTCCCGCCTATCCATTGATGCCTCTCTTACAAACCTGGAGGACATTGTCATCCCATCCTCGTCTAGTGGGCTGTCGAGGAGGACGACGTTTGGAAGGAGGACACCCAGGAGCGGCGAGCTACAGCCACAAGGTACACCGCGGAGCGGAGATCTATCTGCTGAAGATAAGGAGGAGGAAAACAGCGGGTCGACCCCGAGAGCTCTGGACTCGGCCAGGAGGACGCCCAAGATGGAAATCCCCGTCCCTCCTGTCTCGCCACGGCTGGGGAGGGCCCAGGCCGCCGGTGACCCCTCGTCCATCGCACCCAAGGCACTGCCTACCCCTCCGCCCCGTAGCCGTTCCGTCTCGAGGTCGACACCAAAGATGGGCCACGGGCTTGGGCTTGTCACCCCGCTTTCCTCAAAGTCTGTTGCGACGAGCCGGGACTCCGTCATTCGGCAGAGCCCTGAGCAGTTCTCTCACCAGACCATCGAGAGGTTCCAGGCCTTTTCGCAGAGGGAGGCCGCAGCTGCTGACGACTCGGAAAGGGTACGGCTCTTTGCTGAGTTCATCGTCAGCGAGTCGAGGATCAGGAGGGAGCGATACTCATCTGCCATCGGCGCAATGGGGTCTGAGATTTTCGACTTGACACGTGATCTCTTCCGCCCCATGTCGAGCAGGCGGGAGTCGACAACCTCGCAGGGAAGCGAGTGGACGCCGCAGTCCTCCGAGCCCAATCGCTCACATCGAGGCTCTGTGGGGTCTATCCAGCACGGCGAGACCCCAGATCCTGCCGAGCCGAGCTCAGCCCCCACAACAACAACAACAACAACATCCGCCGGGGCCGCCGCGCCCGCCACCCCTAGTGCTCCAGCTGCTGGTGCTGGTGCTGCCGGCTACAACGCCGTCTTCCAGCCATCTCTGTCACCGATTCTGAGCATGAGCGTCAGCGACAGGCACGATGACGACTCCCGAGGGCGACCGGCCAGCCGCTGGTGGGAGTCGACTTCGTCCGGGGAATCAACAAAGTGGGAGAGGTCCAAGCGGGAATCCAAGTACATGAGCGTGCCGAAGGAAGCTCGGGAGGCCCTGCAGTGGCTGGACGATCCAGTCGAGGGGTCTGCCGGGCGGGAGCCGTCCAACGAATACCCTCCAGAGAAGCAAGGATGGCACGAGTCGCCGGCGGAGCAGAGCTACCAGCAGACCTACAGCACGCAGCCCGCGCTGGGCCGGGCGCAACAGCCACTGTCTCTGCCCAACACGCCGAACCCGAACTACCTTGACGTCTCGAGGCTCGTGACACTGCCGCCCCCGTACCCCCGCCATCACCCTGCCGTCAACAACAACCACCCAGAGCTCACCGATATCAGGGCGTCCATACGCGCGCTGAGTGACCTGTCCGAGGTGGACGCGACCAAGACCCGCTTCAACCACGACAGCCGCGCCCTGCACGACGAGGCTGCAGAGGCGGCCAACAAGCGCCGCCAGGCCCTCCGCCAGAACCTGCAGCAGGAGATCAGCCTGGGGCGCATGACGTACGCTGAAGCAGCTGCCATCGAGGCCGACTCTGCAGAAGGCGAGAGGCAGGCCTCCAAAGAGCTGGAGAAGAAGGACTTTGATCGCTTCCAGACCGCAGTGGTGGTGCCCCTGAACGAGCTGCTGACGAGCCGCACGAGCAAGGCCACGCAGCTGTTTGATGACCTCCGCTCCCGCCTGTTTGTCGAAACCCGCGAGCCCAACCCGAACATGCCCCAGGAGGAGGGCGACGAGCAGCCCGAGCTGCTGGAAAAGCTGACCCTCCTCAAGTGGATCTTCGAGACGCGCGAGGTGCTCCACCGCGCCGTGTACGACCTACTCTCGGACCGCAACGACCGATACCGTGAGATGGTCATCACGCCATACCGGCTTGCTGGCAACGAGGAGAAACTGGCACATGCGTCCGCCTTCTTCGCCGAGGACGCCGAGAAGCGGGCCCTCGCATTCGCGGGCGAGGTGCTCAGGAGGACACGCGAGTTCTGTGCTGTCGTGGAGGAGAACGTCGTGCGGGGCGTCGAGGTGCAGCTGTCTGCGTTCTGGGACATTGCACCACCGCTCTGCGGGCTTCTTGACGGCGTCCCCGTGGGGTCCAGCCCGTCCTCGGACGATGGCGGCTCTGGCGGTAACAGCCAGGACGCCAGAGGAGGGAGCAGGAGGAGGAGGAGGAGTTCCCTGGCCGACTTCCGCATCCAGATCCCGCAGTCCGAGATCGTGGAGAACCCCTCCTACATCGACCACCCGCTGCAGTACTTCTACAGCCTGCTCCTGCACGCAGAGAAGAGCACATACCAGTTCATCGAGTCCCAGACGAACCTGTTCTGTCTCCTGCACGAGGTCAACGAGGCCGTGCTCGTGGCCCGGGCGCGGCTCATGGAGGAGGAACGCGGCGGGGGCAAGGACGACGTGGAGAGCTTCAAGAAGGAGGAGGGCCAGCGGCTGACGGACGACCTAAAGGAGAAGGTCCGCGTCGTTCAGGAGCAGTGGCGGAGCGCCCTGGGCGAGAGGGTCGGGCACGTCAAGGAGAGGGTCGGCGAGTGGCTGCTCGAGACGGGCGGGTGGGATGAAAGCCTTGAGGATAGGGGCGTCGGGTCGCTGTGAGACGGAAGTATTATTCTCTTTTTTTTTTTTTTTTTTTTTTTTTTTTTTTTTTTTTCCCCTTCTTCTTCTCTTCCTTTCTCCGTCTCGCGTATATCCAACGACCTGAAGTTCCCGAGGGGGAGATGATGCGTTATTAGACTTTGTTCACGCAAGAGATTTATACCCCCCATTGGTGAGTAATGTTTCGCTATGTGGTCATGAGGCATGAAGATGATTATTGATTGGGCTATGACTGGCTTCGCTTCTTAAAAAGTATATATTTTCAAACGGAACCCCGCGAGGAGCGGGCATTTTTCTGACAATAATTACATTGCTTCCTTCATATTCATTTTTCGTATACCATGAAAGCGTGGCAGGCAGTAATGAAACATGTGATGTCTTATGATTTCGAGAAGAGTAAAGGAGATTTCCTTTGGATCCTTAGAAGTTATGATGGGTTCCTCATTGTTGGCGGTGTCTTCACTTCTCAGGCATTGAATTTGTCACTTTGCAGAAACACTTCTCTCCTAACTACAAGGTCTCGCTTTTTAATTTTATTTTAAATAAAAAATCATTTACAATCTGAGTAACAATAAACATGTTCTATCAACGCGATGCCATTCATAACCAGAAGACAATACAATCCGGGCACAATTCCATACCTCAGGAGATCACCTGAGCACCCCCCATCCCACTCCATAATTGCGCATGAAGTTCACCTCCTCAGTCTTCTTCTCCAAACTTCTCAATCGTGTCAGTGCCTCCTCGGCTGCAGGCTGTGGGTATCTCCCGGAGGGAGAACTTGGTCCAAAAGTCTGTCTGCTTGACAAACCAGGAATTGCAGAGCTTCCAGTCCCGATCTGCATCCTGAAAGTCAAGCTGTGGCGGAGGACCAGGGAGTCAGTATATGTTTGTCGGCGCATGGAAAAGACAAAAAAAAGAAAAGAAGGAGAAGAAGAAAAAACTCACGTCGAATCTCCTGAGCAGGCTCGGCACCAGCTTGTAGATCTCCATCAGACTGATATTCTTCCCGATACACGTCCGGCTCCCCATACCAAACTGCAGCATGGTGCCCGTCATCTCCCTGACCCGCGCCTCCTCGCCCGCCCTGTCCCTCGTCTCGTCCACCAGCCACCTCTCCGGGCGGAAGACATCGACATCCGGCCCGAAGATGTCCTTGTCCCGGTGGATCACCCAGGCAGAGCACCCCACGATGGTCCCGCCGGGGATGAACCGCCCAGCAATCTCGGCGCCCCGGGGCGGGACGATGCGCTCCAGCGGCAGGCCCGCGGCCGGGTGCATGCGAAAGGCCTCCTTGACGACGGCGTCCAGGTACGCGAGGCGCTGGCTCTCGTGCCAGGTGACGAGGCCCGTGTCGCAGTCCCCGAACAGGCCGCGGCGGCCGGCGTCGTCTAGCTCGGCGCGCAGGCGCTGCAGGGCGGCCGGGGTGCGGAGGAGGTAGTAGAAGACGGCGCCCAGGCTGATGGCGGTGGTCTCGCTGCCGGCAAAGGCCATGGACACGGCCATGGTCTGCACGAGGGTGTCGGTCATGAACCCCTGGCGGGGGGACGCCCGCGCGGCGAGGAACTTGGAGAGGAGGTCCAGGGTCGGCGGCTTCTCCCTGGGCGCCGAGGTCGGCAGAATCGTGGCCTTGGCCTTGGCCTTGTCGTTGTTGCTGTTGTTGTTGTTGCTGCTGCTGCTGCTGCTGTCGTCGCCTTCGAGGTCTGGTATGAGGCGCTCCGCCATGCGGGCGCGGGCGAACTTGGCCACGGGGAACGTGGCGTCCACGATGCCCCAGTCTGAGAGCTTTAGGTAGATGGGGTTCTTGAGGAAGATCTTGTCGAGGATAGGGATCTGGCCGACCTGTTGATGGTGGTGGTGGTGGAGGAGGAGGAGGAGGAGTGTTTGTCAGTTATGTAAATCTACCACATCTTTGATGATCAAAGGTGGGTGAGTATGAGGAGAGCTTACAGGCGCGACGTAGTTGAAGAGCCAGGCCAGGTACGCGACGATCCCGTCAATGTCCTCGTTCCTCTCCACGAAGCCGTGGCGCTTGCTGTAGGTAATCTCGCCGATCACATCAAAGGCGTAGAACTGCAGCCAGCGGGTGAAGTCGCACCCCTGCGGGTTGTCCACGAAAAGCTCCCTTGTCTTCTCGAGGAAGAGCTTGGTGGTGTTGTCCACGAAGGGCTCGTACTGGACCAGCGCCGACATGGCAAAGGCCGAGTTCACGCAGCGGCGGAACTGCTGGTGGAAGTCATTGTCGACCGTGCTGAACAGGCTCTGGAGCGAGTGCCCCTTGACGACGGATTGTTGAACGACATAGAAGTCCGACTGATGGGGGGCACCGACGGCATCGAGTTAATCCCAAGTCTGATTCTCTTCTCTTCTCTCTCTATATATAATAATAATAATAAAAAAGAGGAGAGATAAACATCATTACTCACCTTCACGAAACCCTTGTTTAGACCGTAGATGGTCTTCAGAGCCGCCGGATCTGCAAACGAGAGCGTGTTGGGCCCGAGCCGGACCACGTCTCCATACTTCTCGTGCAGCTTGATGTGAGTTATCTCGGGCCTCCGGCCCCAGACATCGATGAACCGCCACCAGTCGGTCAGGGAGGCCAGGAAAGGGCCAGGATATCTGTTCAGTCCACGACGATACCGGTTCCTCACCAGCCAGGAGACCAATATCACAATGGTCACCGTGAACCAGTGCTGTAACATTATTTGTACTATTTTCTCTGTGATTCCGTGCATTTTGTTTCCCTGTTCAAAAGTTCAAATGGGTGAGTGGTTTCCGTACTGACCGAGGCGGGAAAGAATTCAGTAGTAGTAGTAGAAGAAGAAGAAGAAGAAGAAGAAGTGATGAGGTTGACCAAGATTAGAAGACGTTTGGTGCAAAGACAAAATAACTATTATTTGGGTGTTGATGAAGATGGCAAGAGGTCAACAGATTATTTACGAGATTATTTGGACAATGATTAGGTTTGAGCAAACAAACATATCCCAAAATCGTTCTTCCAAGCTGCAGCAGGCTAGACCAACGGCACCAAAATGCGGTCTATAGAGACAAGCAAGCAGACGAGGTTTCTGTGGACCAAAAACACACACACACACACAGAAAGATGCCAGCACAACAAAGCCCCGTGGAGAACCGGCCACTTCCAAGATCGATTTTCCGCAGCAGGTGGAGGCTCACACATGGGTGAACTCTGTAACGATAAGCCCACAGAGGTCGGCATATAGAGAGAGAGCCTCGCCAAGAAGGGGGCTCAACACCGTGACAACGTTATTACGATCCAGATGGTCAGCGTCATCTAGCTTGGGAACAAGGACAAGCCCTCTTGCGGAAATTCCCTGGGGTTCCTCCCTCCCCCCCCCTCCCCTCCCCATACCCATACCGCCCAGTTGCCGTTTTGGGTGTGGGGATTACGGGGTAAGTGGCTGCGGGCTGCTACGGGAGACAATAATAGAGCCGGTAATTGGATGATGGGAGGAGAGGCTCAACTTTGGACCAGGAACAAAGTAAACATTTTTGAGACAGTCCATAGAAGATATACAACTATATTCGACATTGAAAGAGAACTATAGACATTTATGAGGAGGATCGTCCAGGGAGAATCCGGCAGTGGCAGCAAATCAAATTTGCAGATCAGGTTTGTATTAGTATTAGAGAAGCACAAAGAATCTTGCTGGTCCAGCAGGAAGCATTTGACCAGACGTGGCCAAGGAACTAAAACAATGGATTAATCCGAAACCTTTTTTTTTTCTTTTTTTCTTTCTTTGTTCTTATCAGGTACAGTCTGGTGGGAACCACCATTTGGAAGCGATCAAGATCTGCGAGGCAGTTGTACAACTTCAGCATTTGGGAAGGGAAAAAACCAAGACCAAGTGTGAATATACTGACGGCATAGACCGAGGCACTAATTAATCCTCGCCACTCCGAGGAGATCCTGGGTCCGTCAATGCACAGAAGACATTCTTGGGTTTTTTTTTCTTCAGAAAGCAAGCGGAAAAGAAAAAGGGGTGTGAGATTGCGCCATGAGTGGCCGAGGGCTTGGTAGTACTTGGGCCCATGGGCCGCAAGAGAAAAGGAGGAGGAAGACGTAGAGATGGCTGGACGATCGACGTCGGGGAATCGTTTTCCCAGAGTTTATCCTCTGCTGGTTTTTTGACTTTCGAAACGCTAACAGTGGCTGTAAATTGGTGGCACTGGGGAAATATTCGTTCAATCTTACATCAACTGCTGTCAGTAGTAGTAGTAGTAAGAAGAAAAACCTTGTTTTTTCACTTTATACCGGGTCGAGTCCTTCCCTTCATGGCGTGCCCAGAGATAAGCTGCGGTAAGTAATTTATGAAAGTGTCTCGGTTGTTGCGAGGCTGCTATTTATATGAATGAAGTACATGATTCGCTCAACTGCTGTATTAATCAGCGGCGATTTTCTTTGGACCGTAATTACTGTGATGGCCCAGCTCTTTATATCCTGAGATGAGAGGAACTGACTGGTCTTTACTGATGACAAGGGCTGTCGATATATTTTCATCAACAGGTACTATTCATTACAGACTGGGCATCTGCATTCAACTTACTTTATCTTAAGGCGAAGGCGAGAAGAAGGGGCCCTAGAAGGTGATAGTTGGCCTGCTAAGTTCCATTGACCCGACTTCAAACTATGGCAGTCACTGTAAACTCACTGAGGAGGGGAACATCATGAGCGCCATCAAAACATAATTTGCTAAAGTTGACTGATATGGTTTGTACTTATTCTTCTTTTCTTTCTTTCTTTCTTTCTCTGTCTCTTTTTTTTTTTTCCCCCCTTCAAAAAAAGTGACGAGTCCTTGTTTTCATGTGAGACTTGGAGGCTTCAAGACAAAAGGTTCATGACCAGACAGGAGAGTATCAAAAGCAGCACCAAAGTATTGAGTAATATACCCAAGTATCCCCCTCTCTCATTTCCACTCAAACTCATTCCGTAAACCCTCCGCACCACTCTGGTCCCCCTCGTCCAGATACCCACAGATCCTCGCGTGGGGATCCCACCTCCTCCGGATCTCCATCAGCCTCGCGGCGTTCTCGTCGCGCCAGAACTTGGTCCGCCGCAGCTGGAAGTCCGCGTCCCCCAGGTAGCTCCCCTCGGCATGCCTCTCGACGTCCCGCATGATGTCGTGCGTCCACGCGACAAACTTGTCGTCGTCCTCCTCGTCCTCCCAGATCGAGTACAGGGCAAAGTAGTGGTCGCTCTGCATCGACAGGGCCATGCTCCCGACGTCGTCGACGCCCGCGGAGTAGTGGCCCCGGCGCGAGGTGGGGTTCATGCTAAAGTACAGGGCAAACGTCTTGCGGTTGGGCACGGTGGTGAAGGCCCTCTCGAGCACGGCGGGGACGTCGGCCTCGTCGTTGCGGATGTAGGCGTTCTCGGAGCAGTATCTGTGGCCGGGCGGGTTGGCGGCCTCCTGCGGGACGTATTGTCCCGGGAGGGAGGTGGGCTGGGCGAAGAAGCTCTCCTTGAGGGCGTTGGGCGGGCGGCCTGGGTGGTCGTGGAGCGGGCGGAGGGCGGCCTCGGCTTCGGCCAGGGTGGGCTTGAAGGCGAGGAAGTTGGCAAAAACTACGGGCTCGTCGTACCCGGGGATGTATTGGCCTAGACAGACGATCTCTAGGTCGGGATCCGCGTCGGGACAGATCTTCCAAAGGGGTGGGTGTGTGTGTGTGAGAGAGATGAGATGATATCAAATTCCGGCGCAGATAGAAAAAATCATGAAGAAGGGGAGGGGGGAGGAGACGCGACTTACATCGATGACCCACTGGAGGACCTTTTTGTACTCGGAATTTGGCCAAAAGTATATACTCTGGCTCATCTGTGGCAGTGGCCTCGTCATGAGATAGAACCTGGTGACGATGGCAGGGAAGCCTTTATCCCTTGATCATCAGCCTCTTTTTTTCTTCTCTCTTTTTCTTTTTCTTTTTCTTCACACCTTTCACTCACATCCATCCCAAATCTCATCGATCAGAAGAAGAGACAAGAAAGGAAGGGAAAGAAAGAAAAGAGAAAGGAAGGGAAAGAAAGAAAAGAGAAAGGAAGAAAAAGAAGAAAAAAAGGCAAGCTCACCAGGCCCAGCCCCCCTGGCCGCCCAAAACAGATCGGCATTCTCCCCCTTGGAAGCATACACCTCCCTCCCGTCGGCCGTGACCGCGTCCAGCCCGACAATACTCTCACAAGCCCACCCCCAGTTCTTACAGTTCCAGCCCATGCCGCCCTGCAGCAGGAACCCGCCCAACCCGACATCCGGGCAGTGGCCACCAGCAAACATGCGCCCGTGGGGCTGGAGAAAGCCGTTGACCATACGGCCCGTGGCCGAGGGCGGCGCCGAGACCATCTTGGTGCGGGCGTCATAGTCTAGCCCAGCCGTCGCCGTCGTCGCCGTCGTCGTCGTCGAGGAGGAGGAGGAGGAGGAATGTTTCCCACCAGGCAGAGCGCCCATGTCGATCAGGATCGCATCATCCCGCACGCTCCACCCGGCCCAGGAGTGTCCGCCCGACCGCACGCTGACGCGGCAGCCCAGGGTGCCCGCGAGCCTGACGGCCTCGACGACATGGGCGGGCGAGGTGGCGTGCACCACGGCGCGAGGGACGCGGGCGGAGGTGGCGCGGCGGTGGTTGTGGTTGTGGGACCAGCACGAGGCGAGGAAGTCGTCGCGGGGGGTGGACTCGCGCCATTGGATGGGGAGGTCTGGGGATGTGGAAGGCGTGGTGGTGGAGGAAGAGGAAGAGGAAGAAGTCATTGTTTTTGTTGTGATATGCTGACCTTCTGTTTTTTTTTTCTTTCTTGGAGGGGTGGTGGGGGGCACATAAACAAAACAAGGGAAGGAATGTGAGGCTTTTGATGTGATGAGCTCTTCTTGCCTTCAGACGAGGTCAGACTTGGGTTCACTCCACTTTCCTCTGTATTTACTCAACTCCAAAATCAAACCCCTCTTCTTGTTTCTATTTGTTTTGAAAAAAGAAAAAGAGAGAGAGAGAGAGAGAGAGAGAGAAAACACTGACTACCATTGTTTATCTCAAGAAGAGCCTTATTTAAATAAGTAACACGCCCGCCCGCCCAGCCCAGCGTCGATGCCGCGCGCTCTTGTGACGTCCAAGACAATTCCCGGGGTAAAAACTACAATTCGTCCCCCACATCCCGAGACTCAGCACCAAACGGCAGTGAAACAACAACCAACACCGGAGACTACCAATACCTGCAGTATGCAGTCAGTGGTCACTGGCACTGGTGACGATCTGATCGGTTTGTTGAAACATAAACTTTAAAAAAACAAAACCCCCTCTTCCTTTTCGGGACCACGGAGGAGTGAGGGGTAAATTCTCGGGAATCCTGTACGGTTCAAAAAGGTCAGGAAAAAAAAAATGGGAAGGGGGAGAGAATACGCGTGTCGGCCTGTCTCCTGCCGGGGGAATATCTTTGGGGACTCAAAAACACAACAAGACATGAAGCCCATATGGCATCTTGAGGAGCTGTCAGCCTAACCACTTAGAACATAATTTGCTGTTCATGGACATGAAACACTCGGAAAAGTCAAAGTTCACCGAATACAACAGGAAAAAAGAAAGAAGAAAAGGATTTTCGCTTGATTTCTGATCCTGATCCTGATCCTGTATGATTCAAACCCGCCCCCCCCCCCCAAAAAAAACAAGATGCACGCTCTTTGTATGGGCAGAACTGCAGATGTATGCCGTAACCTCCTCATCTCGCTGTCTGACCAGGTCAACAACTATCATCGCCAGGGCCGATTCCTCCAGCTCGGCGCAAAACTCCGCTGCTTGCCTATGCATAGGATGGTCCACTTGACACACACAGGAAGCTGTGTCTTGGTGCAACGTGCCGCTGACGCTCGCGACTGGGGGGTGGCTCAGGCATTCCGAGTACATCTTTGATCTCCTCAGCAGTGATGTACGATCTAAAGCTCTTGGGTGTTCGAGCAGTAGCAAGGGAGGCAGGGGCATTTGTATGTAGGCACACATCTACATCGGCCTGTGGCCTTCTGCCTGCCTGGTGTTCTCTTTCTCTTTGATGGCTCTGCCCCTCGGCTCCTTTGCCCGCGGCAGAATCATCATCGTTTTCATCATCATCATCTTCCTCCTCCTCACAAAGACTTTCCTAGTCTTCGTCGGAATAATCATCCATCTGCTCGCGGAGTGCCCTGTACCGGCGGCTGGCCAGGTCCTCCTCCAGATCCCCCTCCGACTCCGGATCCACATAGCCCTCGCCTCCCATGAAGCTGAGCACCACCGGCAGAAAGATCAGCGCATGCGTCGCCGCGAAGACGACAAGCGCCACCCAGATGCGGAAGTAGTAGATCTCGAAGATCTTGCTGCGCGTGAAGGCCAGGACAAAGACCCCGAGCAGCTTGGTCACCGTGATGCCGGAGAAGACGGAGCCGCCTACATTGACGAGTGCCGTCCACGCCCGGGCGTCGCGCCCTCGGAAGCGGTTCTTGGCGCGCTCCATAAACGTGCGGGACGGGAACATGAAGGCCCGGGCAATGTGTGCGCAGAACTCCACCGCGATGCCCACGCAGATGATCAGGTTGACCAGCGACACGGCATTGAGACTGACGTCAAAGACAGCCATGGCGCCAATGATGTCCACGATTGCCATGACCACAGTAATGGCCACCGCAGCACCAGTGAGGATGGACCCGAGGAGCAGAGACGAGATGAAAAAGATGATGCCGATGGCCGCGCAGAGAAGACCTGCCGTCAGGCCGACAATCGACACGTACTGATCAAAGAAGATGTAGAAGACGCTGTACGGGAAGATCTCGGCGCCCGTCTTGGAGCTGACGTCGGCCGCGATGCGGCGGGCAGAGGTGTAGGCGCTGATGAAATCGTCCTGGCTGCGCAGAGGAGAGTGCATCGTGCGGAAGTGACTCGCCGGGATGCTCTCCTTCACCTCGTCAATCACGACAGCCGATCCGTACGACGCCTGACCACCCAGCGGGCAATCGTCGGTCGTCGGAGACGACAAGAATTTCTGAAGGTAATGTACAAACTCGTCCCCTTCTGGCATGCCCGACATGGTGATGTTCCAGGCCGGGTCCCTGCCTTCAAAGCAGGCAGATCCTTTCTCGACACAGCATTCCTCAAACTGAGGGTTCAGCCAGAGGAAGAAGTCGTCGATCCAGCTGGCGGCCGGTGACGAGATGTAAGACACCTCGGTCCGCTTGCGCTCCTGCTCGAGGATGTTCGTCAGCGACAGTGACTCGCAGGTGGTGAACCTGGCGCAGATCTTCTGCTGGTTCTCCCTCTGCGTGGCGTCCACGTCCCTTGTGACAAAGTAAACTGGTGGGCCAGAGTTGAAGTAGTCGTAGAGGTCGTTGAAGTACGGGATCAGGTACGAGTCGTCCGGGATAGCAACGCGCTGGTCCAGCCCCAGCTTCACTTCGGGGATCAGTGCCACGCCTGCAGCGAAGAGGCCGAGAAAGACGGCGACAACGGCGACCTTGACCTTCTTGCCGAGGAGGGTTGGCGCATAATGTTTGATGATGAACCGCTGGAGGAAGCCCTCCTCAGGGACCTCGTACAGCCGGGCACCCAGAGTTCCGTTGCTACCGTTGAGGTGAACCCGGGCCGCCTTCATCTGGATGCAGGGGATGCAGTCCATCCTCGAGTCCTCGACTCGCTTCTGGTTGAATGACAAGAGAGAGATGAAGAGCGTGACCTGGAGGACAGCGTTGATGAAAACAGCACCGGCTGCGTAGATGGCGAAATTTCGGACCGCAGGCATGCCGACAAAGGCGCCCAGCGCGAACGACACCGTCTCGGTGATCGCAGACAGCAGGATGGACGGGCCCATGCGACCAAGGGCCTTCGCGACTCGTAATTCGACGTCATCGTCGGGGTTCCGGATGTTGACCCGCTCGAACTCGTGCACGATGAGGAAGATGTTGTCCACACCGACGGCGAGCACGATGAAGGGAATGACGTCGACGATGATCAGTGTAGCCCTTAGGTTTGCCCAGGAGAAGAGGCCGATAGAGGCGCTGATGGACATGAGGACGATGACGATGCCAGCAACACCAAGCGAGAACTTGGACTCGACGATCGAGACGGCCGGGTTACGGAGCATATCCCGAAGGGAAAGTGTCGTGGAGCCCAGTGCGATAGAGGCGTACAGGAACATGATCACGTAGCTAATGACGATGATCTTGGCGTCCGTGTTGGTCGACTTGTTGAGCTCCTCTTCCAGGCTGATCTCGGTCGAGAACGACAGCCTCAGGCCTCTTTCCTTGGCCTCCTTCTGCACGTCGAGGAGGCGGCTCTTCAGGACCTGCTCCCAGTCCATGGCCCGCGCGACCTCTGGCGAGCCCTCGGGAAAGTTATTGACAACCCAAGTGACGGTCATGGCTGTTGCATCGGCAATGTCGCTGATACCAGAATAGCCGCCGAGGATCATTTCTGGATCGAGGGGCTGACCATAGGCTGGGCGGCACTCAGCGGGTGCTTGGGCACAGGCCCGCAGCTTGTCTTGCCAGTCCTTCTTGCCGACAAGGGCGGGTTCGTTTTCGAAGTACGCCGCCACCGACTGGACAACACACGCCGAGCCGGTGGGCTTCAGGCAAACATCGTCCAGCCTCATCCTATACGTCGGGCTCTCCAGCTGTGTAATGCCCTTCTCAACGTCCATCCACCATTGTAGGGTGTCATAGCTCAGAACCGGCCCCGGGCCGGAAGGTTGCGTATCGTTGACGAGGAAGATCTTTTCCGCGCGGTAGAATGGACCGAAGTGGGAGTCGAAAAACTCCTTCTCCTGAGCTGCTGCAGAACTTGGGGAGACCCAGAGACGGGCAGGGTCCTTCTCGATCTCGAAGCGCACCCAGCCGGCACTGAGCACGATGATGAGGGTAAGAGTGCTGCATATTGTGATGGCAGGGAACCGCGCTGCCAGGTGGCCGAGTTTGAAGAATGCTTTGTCACACCATGTGTTGAGGCGGTAAGCACGAGTCGGTCGGTCCAACATGGCCCCGTTCGTCGCCAGCCGGCCCTCGTCGTCCTCGTCGTCGCTCGCATCGATGCCGCCCTGGAGGAGGGTTCTCTCTTCCTGGAGACGTGCGGCGCGCTTCCTGTACCAGACGTGCCCGACAGTCGAGACGATCAAGGTCAAGAACAAGACGCTGTAGACAAAGATCGAGGCAAAAGACAAGCACGGGAGCACGCCGACCTTGCAGGATCCCCTGTCCTTGACCTCGGGCAGCTCGGGGCACACGTCTGGGCAGTCGACGCACGCGCACCGGTAATTCGGGTCATCGTCGTTGCACTTCTTCGGAGTCATTGGCAGAGAGCCCATGTTTCCCTCCTCGTACTTTGTTGGAAAGTTTATCTGGAAGGGCGATCCGACCAGCTTCTCGTCGCCCAGGTACTTGAGGAATTGGGTGTAGTTCTTCGCGCCGCCGCCGATGAGTTTCATGGCCTCACTGTTGCTCGGGCCAAACTTGACATTCTTGCAGCTGTCATAGAACCCGGTGCCATAGTCCTCCGAGATCAGCTGGTCCAATTCTGTGGTGAGAACCTTGTTGTTCTTGGTCAGCGTCTTGGTGACGTTGATGAAGAGCGACTGGTCGGGCGAGCACGTGAAGGTGCAGAACAAGTTGTAGAAGTTCTCCTTGCACGCGGGACATGATGATACTATGGTGTTCGCAGTCGAGAGCTCGTCCTTGAGGGCGTCGACCTGGTGGTGACGGCGATGTATGTTAGCCAACCGCCGCGCCTCTTCGTCCTGCCGACGATGCCGAGGGACAGCCATACCTGATCTTTTGTACAGCACACCGGTCCATCATTCCATTTGGAGCCGCACAAATCCACAAGCTGTTTCCTCAGCGCCTCGCCTGGCTCCCCGGCCTTCCCGTTGTCGACACATGGTAGCTGCTTGCCGAAGAAGCTCTTGGAGCCGCAGTGATCTCGGATCGCGCAGCGGCCTGCCTCGTGTATTGGTGTGTACAGCTGGTCTGCCGCGCGGGAGACGCCGGCAAACAAGAAGGCCCCCGCTGCTGCGAGGGCAGATAGTCTGGTCATCTCGACCAGAGTGCGATGCCGCCCTGCGGCTCTGGATATGATGTAGCTCGAATAATGCCGGGGACTTGGTGATGGTAGTCGATGCGCAATGTCGTGATGTCGCAGGCGATGTGGTTCAGGGCAGACAGGTGACAATGGCCTGTCGCCGTCGAGGGTCGACAGGGGGGATGCTCGTGGAGGGAGGGAGAGAGAGAGAGAGAAGAGAGGAGATCGGATAGACTCAAGGAAAAGAAAGAAAACAAGGGTTTCGTGGTATGTTGAGAGGTCTGACAAAAAGGCCAGAAATGATCTGTGAGCGTGATCATCCGGCCGCAGTAGATGAGGAAGAAGCGCATGCAAGGAGAGCTTCCGTCTTACCTTGTGCCTGGTGACACGGGAGGAACGATCAACGGGCTACCTTGCGTCATTATGCAAAGCCGTGGTGCTAATCAGAGACTTTCCTGAACACCCAAGTCTGGTGCCTAGTAAAAGTCATTCCTTATCTCCGCTCCCGCCTCAGGTTTCGCGGGCCGCTGCCACTTGTCTGCATGGGTGGCTGGTCCTTGTCCGTCCTCATGTGTACTATGTAACACTGCAGGTATCTCCCCCGTATTCAGAATTACCATATTGGAATTCCCGTCAAACGTACAAAGACAATCTCTCTTGTATATATATATGCAGTTTACCAGCAAATAGAAACTGATCTAAGCGCTTTATTTTATTTTATTTTTTATTTTTTTAATTATCAAATCCCTTGAGGAAACGAGCCTTGTGAGGCTCTGAAGAGAGGGTTCGCACTTCTGTAAAGTTACCTCGTCAGCCAGGTCTGTTGCGAGGCTCAAAGGGGGAACACAGTGGTTCAGAGCCTATTCAAACATTTGTGGTCTCAGACGTGATAACATTCATATGTGGATTTATGAGTGAGCCTCATACTGCAGGGTATTGATCTCACTGTAGGTCTGTGCCTGAAAGCAAACCAATCATACATATGCAGTCCAGTATGGCCTTTTCAATACCACAATAACTCCATGACTCCGCGCTTGATCAACCCATTTCTCCTCTTGAAATAGATGCAGTACACACTCCATATGTCCACTGTTCGTCAAGACAAAACTCGTGTCCAGATCCGTCTATACCTCGCGCAAATCGTCATTTGCGCTCGTGAGTTGACGCCGTCCAATTCCGGATACCACCAGCTGTGGGTCGTCTCTTTTTGGTTTACCTGACCCTCCGCAGGGTTTCAACATGAACGCCCAGGTGCGGGAGCTCCTGTAACAGCAGATTGCTCATCGACCACCAAACGGGGTCAATCAAGGGGCAGCCGCTTCGTCGTAATAAATGTCCACCATTGCTGTCCTTGGACACACTCATTCCAGTTGCATCCAAACGCAGTTCTCACGTCTTTCCAGTCACCACAAATTGGCCAGTCTCAAGCCTGACACGCCAGCCCTCTCGCTTGAGCGCAGCACCGACTTCTTGCCGCAACCTCGAGACGCCGCCCGCGCTGTGTCTGCCCAAGCCCGTCACAACGGTGAAGCCCTCCTCCCGGGCTACTTTCGCCCGGTTCTCGCCCAGGCTGCTCCACCACAACTGCGTCTTCTCCAGCGCGATGCGCACGCCTTCCGCGACGGGCACGCCGTGCAGGTCGATGTGGTGGGCGGAGGAGTTTTCGTCGACCAGTGCAAGGTATTTTTGTGAGTCTGCGGCCTTGGCAGCCTGGAGATGCTCCCTAGCACGCTCGGCCAGGACGCCGGCGACAGGGCGGAAGTGCTTGTCCGAGGCACCGCGGCGATAGGCCTGCTGAGCAGCCTGGAACGACTGTGCGGCGGTGGCGTGCGCGGCGGTGGCCTCTGCGGCCCGTTCGTTATATGTCTTTCGTTTGGATTGTACGGTCTGCCAGTCCGTGGCGGGCAGAGCGGGGGAGTCGGGCGCAGAGTATGTGATTTTTGACGCAGGACTCGAAACAGTAGAGACACGCGGGAGGAACGTCCTGCGGAGTCGCTGTGGCTGAAAGGCGGACGTAGTCGACGTTCCTATCGTCACATCTTCCTCGGCTAGGTTGAGGGGTGTGAGACTGTAGTTGACATTCAGGCGGTTCTTGCCTCTGTCCTTTGGCGGATCGGAGCGACCTGCGAGACTGGTCAGCCTCAAGTTCTCAGCCCCACGAAAACACCATCGCTTCATGTGTGCGATGAGGATGAACCAACAAATTGGGCTGGTCAGGGCAAAGAGCAATTACATGTGACACAAATTTATCACCAGAGTCGACAATGTAAGTCGTCAGCAGGAGGTGGACCACATGGACTTACCTTTGTAGCCTACAAAGTCATCCAGACGAAAGGCAGCCTCGATGCCTTTCGGCCGAAGGCCTTGTTCCTCCAGATACTGGATACTCAACAGCTCCTCGCAGGATTTGGTAAAGTCCCCCTTGAACTTCTTCAAGGTCGTCCTGAGATCCATATCGCTCAGATCTGCAAACATGGTCTTCAGCTCGGCCACCTTGCCGTCCTCGTCCAGGGCAGACACGTTCACGTCCTTGGGGAGCTCGAGACAAGCGAACCTCTCAGACAGGGTGTCGCTGCATTCTGTCTGGAGCGAGGTGTCCACATCCGCTGGGGACCTGTTAGAGCCAGAAACCGAGGCCGAGTTGGTGGTGTCGCTGGGCCACTCCAAGCCAGCCAAGTCATCGGCGCGGCAAGCCAACTCCTGGTCATCACTGCCCATTCCGCTGGCGTTGAAGCATAGGCCCTCCTCTGCGGTTGCATTCTGGGCCAGGTCCTTGAGGATACCTCTGGCTTCGTCGAGGTGGGTTGTCAAGTCATAGTCGCCAATAATGGCTATGATCAATGTGTCATCGAGGGAGGACCGAAATTCATCCTGGCCCATGCGTTAGTCAGCCTTGCTGAGTCCCCCTGGACCAAGACATTGGGGGCGGGTGATAGGGAGGCAGTATGCTTCTATAGCATGGGGGGGGGAGGGGAGGGGAGGAGGAGGAGGAGGAGGAGGTAGATAGGCTCATGATGGGGAAGAGATCGACAGCACAACAGTGTCCAGTTTGTTTACAGGGCTGATTCCTCGAGGGGGAGCGGGGGTGGACAGTGTCAACTCACAATGAGCCTTTGGGTGAGCGCCTCAGCATCGTCGGTTCCTTGTGACGATTCCCCCATTTTCTCCTTGCTTAGCTGCCTGGCAACTTCGGCTGGAGAAAATCTGAGGAGATAGTTGAGAGGACCTTCACAAGTATGTCGAGTTTCAGGGGCTGTGGGGTGTTTGTCAACTGTATCCGACTCTTGTTTTCCAACAACTGCACGACATGGCTTTATTCTGGGTAGTGTCCAGGACAAAAAGTTATGAATCAGCCGCTACCTACCCGAATCACAGTGTTCACAGCAGGGGCTAAGCGCTAGTATAAATCCAGTCTAGCATGCTGCTTGACCCCCCATAGTGGGTGCAGACTGATGGACACACCCTCCATGTATGTTACTACATAGTATAGATGCCGAGTATACTTTATGATCCTTACACAGGTTTGCAAAATTTAGAGATTGATCCTCAAGAATTGTTCCCTTTAGTGAGTACTTGAATATTTACAGCACCAGTTAACACTATAGGCTGCTGAACATGCCTACAGCCAAAGCACTTATCCATCCCTATGCTGAATGAAGCCTAGGCCCACCACTGTCTTGTATGTAAGAAAGTGAGAGGTGTTCCAATCTGCCTTCCTTGTCCTCTGGTGGGAGAAAGGGGGGGAAAAACAAGAATAAAATTAAAATTAAAAGAATCAAGAGGGCAAAGAAATAAAACACGACAGCAATAACATCATTCCTGTGCTGAGTTTTGTGCGGGCAACCCAAGCTTTATGATACTCTAGGCAGAAGAATACCAAGTATCCACTTGGAGGTAATGCCTGAGCTGCCTTGAGCCGAGGCCACACCTGTTCTTGGGATGCCTACTCGAGCCGACTCGCGCCTTCCCTCGAAAATCACCTCAGCCCGACCAAGTTTTATGGGCCAGAAAGAAAAAAAGCATCGCACCCACAGAGCTGAAGACACAAGAGAGTCCCCAGAGGCTCGAGCCCCCTCGACACCTGGTCAGCCCTCCTCCTCCTCCTCTGCCATAGGAACAAGCGCGAGTCCTCATTGGCTCGCTCGGAAACTATTGGCTGTCAAGCCCTGTCGAGCAGCTCGAGGCCCACTTCCGACACTCTCACATCATGGGATCGTCGGGACAAGAAACTCTCAGTCCACGTTCAGGATGTAGATGGTTTAATTGCAGAGTGTGGTCTTTTAGATCCCCTGATGTCCAGAGTCATGGCAGTGCTGAGGACACGCTTCAAATATAAATAGGGCATGAGATTCCCCCTTCTTCCCAAGACCACCAGTCCATTATCAGCTCCTAAATCTTCACAGCACACCAGTCCATCGACAGTCCTCTCTCAGATCATATTTTCCCCTTCTTATAATCCCAACAAGATGGCCACCCCAGGAGTAACGTTCAACCCTGCCACCGACATCCCTTCTCTGGAAGGCAAGGTCATCCTCATCACCGGCAGCAACTGCGGCCTCGGAAAGCAGACCGCGCTGGAGCTGGCCAGGCACAAACCAGCCATGATCTGGATGACCGCCCGCAATGCCGAGAAGGGTCAGGAGGCGGCCGATGATGTCGTGCGCCAGGTGCCGGGCGCAGCTGTCACCTTTGTGCAGCTTGATCTGGCCTCCTTCGAATCCATCAAGAAAGCCGTCAGGACTGTGCTTGCCAAGTCGTCCAGGCTGGATGTCTTGATCCTGAACGCAGGACGTGAGAAAACCCCCCTTCCCTCAGAACCCGTCCACTGTTCCAGCTTGCTGATGTTCTTCCTTCTGGACCAAAGTCATGGGCGCCGCGCCTGCGCTGACGGCAGAGGGCTACGAAATCCACATGGGCACCAACCACATAGGCCACGCCCTCCTCCTCCGCCTCCTGACCCCCTTACTCTTAGAGACAGCCGCCTCCCACCCAGAAACCCGCGTCGTCACCCTCGCCTCCGCGGCCTTCAAGCATGTCGGCCCCGAGAAGATCCAGTTCGACACGCTCAAGTCCCTCGAGGGCGTCAAGCCCGTCCCGCGCTACCTGCAGAGCAAGACGGCGAACCTCCTGTACACGCAGGGGCTGGCGCAGAAATACCCAGGGCTCGCCTTCGTCTCGGTCGACCCGGGCGAGGTCGAGACGCAGCTGTTCAAGCGCGAGCCGGCGGACGAGCAGATGCGGTGGGTGCAGACCGAGGTGGCGCCTAAGCTGTGGAAGCCCGTGGAGGTGGGCGTCAAGAACCAGCTGTGGGCAGCGACGGCGCCTGTGGCGAGTCTCGTCAGCGGGCGGCATTATGAGCCGGTTGGGAAGTATGAGCCGGTGGGGCTTATGTTAGATACCGAGCTGGCCAAGGATGTTTGGAACTGGACTGAGAAAGAGCTGGAGGGTCAGCAACTTTGAGAAAGAGAGAGAGAGAGAGAGAGAGAGAGAGAGAAGAGACTCGAACGAGTTCTGCGTCACAAAACTGCTGACCCCAGTACACGGGCTTCATGGATTTATTTGTTCCAGATCGGATCAGATCAAGAGGGCTCAAGTTGATAGTACCCATCTCATCAAGTTTCAACCCCTCTTTGCAGCCAGTCCTTTGTCGTGCCACGTGGGGTGTCAAGATAGATTTCTCTAGTCATGTGTTGACAACTCCCATCATCCTTCCTTCGTTTACAGGTCAGAGTCACCTTCGTGTCCATACTTTCCGGCAAGACGACGTGGACACCGAAGACTCTTCGTGATGCTGGCAGCCTGTCGGGAAGAGCGAGGTCAGGCGAAGGCTGGGCCTCTGCTGCATGAACATCTCTTGAGAAGATGTCCCAGCCAGGAGCCGGTTCTTCCTCCTCCTCCTCCTCCTCCACTTGCAAGACTTCTTGCGCCACACGTGCTGCAAACAAAGAGTCCCAGACGCCCTCCCTGCTGGGGAGGGCACGCAAGAGCTCGATAGCCCGGATCCTCACGCGGGAGATCCGGCAGTGTATGGCCGTATAGTAGAGAGGCGGCGCCCAGCCAACGTCGGCAGTGAAAAGACAGTATCTGGCGCCCAGTCCGTGGATGGGATCTTCTGAGGCGTGCACTGCCTGGATCGCCTCGAGGACCCCGTCTGCATGGGCAACCAGGCTCTCGAAATGTGCAGCCTGAGAATCAAAGCCCATCTCGTCGTCTGCTCTGAGGCTCGTTTCGGCCATGATGCAGGCCATGAGGTAGTAGAGGAAGAGCAGCTCGTACCCGATCCTCGAGACGGCGCTCATCTGGGCCTCAAGGTTCCCTCTGGATGCCTCGTATGTGGCCAGCCATGCGGCTAGGCCTGTTTTGAGACGGCGCTGCATATCAGCGGGGTTCTGTGCTCCCGAAGCAGAGGTCGCACGGTTGTTGTCAACGGCGACCCCGCGAGCAGCCTGTCGTTTCAGGTGCATGACATGGACAAAAAGGCCTTCCAGTGACTGTCTTGCCTGGTCCATCGACCTGAAGGCGGCCGGGAGGTTGCTGCTGCGGGGGTGTTGTTTGCCTGGGGGCAGCCAGTCCCCTTGACCACAGTGCACCGCAGGCAGTCTCATGCGCGTAAAAGCATCCGTGATCCAGTCATCAGCATGGTCCCTGTTTGCAGGCGTATGCTGCTGCTCGAGGTCCTTGTTCAGCAGGGCCAGCATCTTGACCCCATTCTGCAAGTGAATATTGCCGGCCTGATAGCGACCGCGCAACAGCTCCAGACAGACAAACAACAAACACGTGACAAGCGCGATGCGGATCGAGGATCGCTCGTGGGAAACATCAACGGCATTTCGTTCAAGAAGATGCCCGATGGCCTTGCTGTACTGGCGCAGTGTGAACTGCTCCAGAGGGTCGGGAGCCAGCTCAGATCCTACCTCATAGCTCCCGATGCAGGCACGCCGATGCGCTGAGCTCAGGGCCAGCATGGCGCTGAAGACACACGGCTCCTGCAGGCCGGCTTGTAAGACCAGGGTGCTCCAGAAAGGCGAGGCAAAGGGCCCTCCGATCTTGACGGCGGTGCGGGAGCGGAACCACTCTAGAGAGCACTGCTCGTCCTGGGTTGTGGGCCTGGGCGTAGCCGGTACGAGGCTTGGCCTGACAGGGCTCCTGTTTCTGCTGCTGCTGCAGCAGCTGCTGCTGCTGCTGGTGGTGGTGGTGGTGGTGGTGGTGTGCGCCCTGCCTCCGCCTCCCCAGACTCCGTAGCCGTCACATACGCGGCCGGTCGAGACACAGCGAGTGCATGATGGTCGGCCTTCGTCACACTTGACCCTTCGAATTCTAGAATGGAGGTAACAAGAATGAGCACCAACGTATAGAAAGAAAAGAAATACGTAAATGAGAGAGAGAGAGAAGTTGAGGCTGGAGCACTTACTTACTTACACGTCCGGCATCCTGACTTGACCCTCGATCTACCCCTACCAGTGCCGCATGCCCCCTTTTTTGGCTCTCGGGGCCATGATAATGATGATGATGATGATGATGATGATGATGATGATGACTGTTCGAGTCTCTTATAGTCCATCATCTTGGCCTGTGTCTCTTTCTGTTTCCAACATTTGCAGTTGAATGCACAAACGGAGGTCGAGATACCAAGGTCAGGGTGTCTGGGCCGTGTTGTCAGCCAAGAGGACCTGGATGAAGTTGAAGAAGGTGCGTGCGTGCCCCTTGGACTGAGCACTGTAAGCAGTCCCCCCCCCCCCACACTCCACTTCCTTTCGGACTTAAAAAGCGGACCTACAACAGGCCTGATTTCGGCGAGTCGCCTCTTTTTTCTTTCTTTCTTTTTCCTCTCTATTCTATACCAGGAAGCACCTCATACTTTGATAAGTATTATGCATACTAATGATAATATTTAGTATTCATGTAAGGATCCCGCGGAAGGGTGGCACAGCAGTCTCTCGACATGCTGCCGAACATTATGCTTACTACTTACTACTTTAATCTCCGTTACTATTAAGAATGCTCCTTTTATCCGCGGATGCCGCCCCAGCATACCAACACACACGGAGCGGACCTCCGCGGGTTTTTTGACGCCTGCTGCAGATCATACCATACTGTACATGGTAGTATTTGATCACCAAGATAATAGCAAGCTCGTGAGCCACTTGCCGAGCGTTCCGGAGCCATCTTGCCAGGCCTACATCGTCAGAGCCGTATACTATGTAGGGCAGCAAATTACCGAATTGCATAGTACTCCTCACTGTAGCTATTGCGGCAGCACATGCAGGACAAGGGCCCACACAAATAAACCCGTAACTGTATAGGCCTTTACTGCAGACAACATCCTTTGCTGCGTGCCCATTAAGGCCTTTTGGGGAAGAGAAGAGGGGGGGGGGGGGAGAAGGAAAGTAAAAGGTGGAGGACTGGTGCGCTGTCCTTGCTTACATCTCGTTGATCTTGTTCATCCGAATTATGCAGCATCAATTTTTCTTTATAGATTATTTTATTATTATCATTCTTTTTTGGCTCAAGCCGCGGTACTCTTGGGTCCTTACAGGCTTACTTATTCGAGCAGGGTGACATTGTGCCTTCTTGATAGGAAAATCCTCTCTCCCTCTCTCCCTCTCACGTTCGTATTTGGAGCTGCGGTCAACGGAGCCCCATTTCTTTCCTCTGCCGCGCCCTTTAGAAGTTATCGGTCGAAACATGGGATCCGGGCTGCTCACCAACCAACCAGCCCACCCACCCTCTTTCTTCACCACACCCCCCCCCCCAAGTTCCCTACTTAAAGTACGTATATTACCACCAAAAGCCGACCTTCCCAGAAAAACCCTCACGACAAGGACAATTCTTTGGGTGAGCTCGGGCTTAGCTAACACTATATAAGCGAAGGGGGCCAGTACACATGTGTACTGCTTGGGGCCATCTCTGAGAAGGACACTTTTTATTCTTATTTTTATTTTTGGAGACCACACACATACACACACACACACACACCTCTCTACCTCTATACACGGCCGAAGGCTGACGCTATTCCCACCTCCACAACACAATTCTTCTTTGTTCGGCATCCCGCTAGCCACCCGAGCCTCGCGTCGTCACGGGTTCTTTCTTCCCTCCTAGTCTATACGTTTTTCCGCGGACCCGGGAGAAAACATCGGCAGGCTGCGGGCTGGGCTGGACTCTTCAGTCAACAATTCTTTTTGTTCGCAAACCTTTCTTTTGGGGTTCCCATTCATCCCACTCAGCTCGCCGTCCACTGGTGCAGTGTGACAGACAGGTCGGCAGTGTCAGCAGCAGGGAAGCAACTGGGCTTCACCTCTTGTCATCTCATACGCATCACAACGGCGACAGGCAAGGGATAGAACTCATGTCGTTAGACACCAGCCGCCCATTTTGGGGCTATCCACAGTCCTTGAAAGGGTGAGTGATAAAGAATAAAAAAAATAAATAAAACAATCTACCACCTGCGGCAGACCAGTCGTATTCACTACTTACTTACTGGGCATAAACGTACATTCATACTGACAGTTTCACCAGGCCAGACCGCCCTTACAAGCCAGAGCACCAGAACAACCCAGCCATACGAGGATGGCTGCTGGTGCTCGCCGTCTACGTGATGGAGCTGCTCCGCCCCGTCCGCGAGGTGGTCTGGGCCAACGCCGGCTTCTCGTCCCTGCGCAGGCTGCGTGCCGAGCTCGAGGACTATGAGCCGCTGCATGACCCGACCGTTGTTCCTGTAGACCACGGGTTTCTCAATTCTGGAAGTAGTGATGATCACAACAACAACAACGGCACAACGATACCATCACACCCACATGACAACGGCAATGGAGAGACAACAACAACTACTACAAAAGTACCACTCTCAGCCACGCCCTCCAAACCTCTGTCTCTCACCACTTACTACTCCGCCTCGACCTACCGCAGCCTCTACCTCAACGGAGACCTCACGCCCACAGACGTGGCCAAAACTATCCTGCCCCTGATCAGGCGTGACATCGAGCCCAAGGGGCCCCACTACCTCTACTTCTTCGAGAGCAAGGCCAACCTCGTGCTCCAGGCCGCCGAGGCGTCGACCCAGCGGTACCGCGAGAACCGCTCGATCGGTCCACTAGACGGCGTGCCGTGCGCCATCAAGGACGAGTACGACCTGGACGGGTACAAGAGCTGTCTCGGGTCTGCCAACGACTACACGGCGGAGCCCCGAACCCCCGGCGACAGCATCACGTCGTGGTGCGTCCGGAAACTCCAGGAGGCAGGCGTCGTCATCGTGGGCAAGACGAGCATGCACGAGTTCGGCATGGACACCACGGGCAACCAACCGATCCTGGGGACGCCCCGCAACCCCTTCAACGAGGATTACTATACGGGGGGGTCCTCCTCGGGCACGGGCGGCGCCATAGGCCTCGGCCTCGTCCCCATCGGTCTGGGTTCCGACGGCGGCGGCAGCATCAGGATCCCCTCGAGCTACTGCAACATCTTTGGCCTGAAGCCCACGCACAACCGCGTCTCCTTCTGGCCGAGCGAGAACCACAGCAACACCTGCGCCGTGCTGGGGCCCATGGCCTGTGATGTCGCGTCCCTGGCTGCCGTCTTTGAGGTCATCGCCCAGCCGCACCCGGCCTCGCCCTTTGGGTTCCCCCGTGTGCCGAGGGTGCCGTCTGCCGCGAGGCTGCTCGAGGTGGACCACTCCTCGGATCGGCCCAAGGTGTTGGGGGTGTGCAGGGCTTGGTTTGACGACTGCGCGCCGGCCGTGCGGGAGCTGTGTCAGGACATGGTCGACAGGCTGGTGGCCGAGCGCGGGTACAAGGTTGTCGAGGTTGAGATTCCGTTCTTGAAGGAGGGCCAGATTGCCCATGCCATGACGGTATTGACGGACGCGTCGACATTGTTGCCCAAATATGATAACCTGACATGGGGAAATCGGTAAGTTCAAGCAAACCAACTAGACCAAAGAAAAGAAAAGAAGGAAGGAGAAGATGATGATCGCCCTTTCCCTGACGAGGAAAAGAAGAAGAGGAAGGAAGGAAGGAAGGAAGGAGAAGGAGCAAGCAAGTAAGCAAGCAAGGAAGCAACAACGCAGCTAACCCGCACCTTCTTTTTCATCACAAACAGCATCCTACTAGCCCTAGGAAGGACAACCCCGTCCACAGACTACCTCCTCGCCCAAAAGCTCCGCCGCTGCCTGATGATGCACCTCTCGCACCTCTGGTCCCAGCACCCAGGCATGCTCCTCGTCACCCCGACCACCGCCTGCGCAGGCTGGCGCATCCACGACGAGAAAGGGGAGCTCCGCTACGGCCTGACTGACGGCGACAAGACCATCGAGAGCATGCGGTACGTGTGGCTGGCCAACTTTTGTGGGCTGCCCAGCATCAGTGTTCCTGCTGGGTATGCGAGTCCTGGTGATGGCAAGGGCAACAAGGGAGGCCTGAAGGTGGCTGGGAAGGAGACGCTGGGCAAGATCCCTGTGGGGCTGATGGCTACTGGGGAGTGGGCGGGTGAGAAGAGCCTGGTGGAGTTTGGGGTGGAGGCGGAGAGCGTGGGAAGGGAGTGGAGGGAGAGGCCGGGGCGGTGGGTTGATGTTGTTGAGCTGGCGAGAGAGAGGGAGGGGAGGGAGGAGAGCGCTGCGTGAGTAGGTGAATCTTCCTGCTTCAGATGGTGTATAGATGTGATGTGGAACAAGGTAGACGGTGAGAAGCCTGGACAGCAATTGCGGATATACCAAAAAAGACGACGACGACAACAGTCACAGACTCACAGACACATGCATATTCCTATACTATATACCAAAATATAGACAATGAACATAGGATCTTCAGCTACATGACCAGCACCCACCGCCTCCTTCAGGTCACCACAATACTATGATTCCCACCCTTAACATCGCTCACCAGCACCGTATCAAACACCACCCCACTCTTCCTCGCCCAAGTCGCCTCAACCTCCTGCCCATCCACGCTCACACTCGGCAGCACCCCTTGCTCCGCCACCGGCAGCGTCAAATTCCCCAGCGTCCCCGTCGGCGTGTTCACCCGCGCCGTATACCCACCAGTTCCTCCACCACCAGTTGTCCACGCGGCGCTGAACTTACCCAGGCTCGTGCTGAACCCGCCCTCGGCAAACGTGAGGTTGCCAAACTGCGGCGCAAAGCTCCAGGTGCTGCCCACCCTCCCCGTGACGCTCAGCCCCAGCACATACTCGGTCAAGGCGGACGTCGGCCCGGACGACCAGCCGTGCGCGTGCGACGGGTAGCTGAAGTCGTTGTCGTACCCCCGCGCCCACCGGTAGCCAAAGGTGCCGTTGATCAGGTACCCCTCGATCACCGTCGACTGCGAGCCGTTGGGGTTCTGCAGGTACCAGCCCCAGCTGTCGCGGATCAGCTCGAGCGCGCGGCCCGTCTGCCCCGCCGTGAGGTGGGCCTGCACCTCGAAGCTGCTGATGAAGGGGGAGATGTTGCCCGGCAGCTCCGGGCTGTTGGGCCCGATGGGGGTCCAGTTTTCTGTAAGGCGGGACGAGATGCTCTGCGCCGTGTCGCTGTCTGCGTCCACCAGCCCAAAGAGCACCGACATGCTGTTTGCGTCCTGTGGGTGTAGGGTAGTGGCGGTCGCGTTGTCCTTGAAGGCGCCGTACGAGGAGTCGAAGCAGTACTCCAACGTGGCGTTCTGGAGGGAGGACGCGCGGGACAGCCAGAGCGTGCTGTTGGCCGTGTCACCTATCCACTCGGCCAGGGACGACCCTGTGTTGAGCGTGCGGTAGAGGATCATCTGTGCCTCGGACATGTTGAAGCCTGTCTGGAGACGTGCCCAGTCCCGCGTCCCTGTGACGTTGAGGAGGCCTGGGGCGAGGACCTTGCCGTAGATAAAATCCATGGCCCGCAGGTAGCCATCGTAGTTCTCGGCGAGGAAGTCCGTGTCGTTGGTGAAGAGGAGGTAGTTGTATGTGCCGATCATGGTCCACATGTGATACGTGTCGCTATCCTGTTGAAGCAGAGGGGGCCCTGCTTCGGGAAACGATCCATCCGCGTTCTGGTTGTTGTACATGGTCTGGAGGGCATTCTTGACACTGTCGAGATCCCCAATAGAGACAAAGGTCGACGGCACGGCAATACCCATATCACCCGGCCAGACCGCCCTATCGCGCTTCGCGCCGTCCACGATGATAGTATCCCCAGGGCCCAGCGTACCATTGTTCGCCCAGCCGGTGTGCAGGAAGGGGACCCATCTTCCAAAGTTGACAGGCACCGCATTCGTCTGCAGAGTGTACGCGCCCGAGTACCAGATGGAGTTCAGCAGGGCATCCGAGCTGTGAAAGTATCCCTGGTAGGCCTTCAGGTTTGACCACGTAGGCTGGAAGCCGATCTCGAGTTGGACAGACGACAGGTCCACAGAGGCGGACTCGGCAATGAGGAACAGCGTCAGGTACCGGAAACCACCCCGCAGCCGCTCGTCGGGCATCACATAGCTGACGTCGCCCGGCCCGGTGAAGTTGGCGTAGATGGCGCCGTCGGGCCCGACAAACTCGCCGTTCGACGAATCAGACCACTCGCCTATCCAGTTCTTCCCCTCGGTGAAGGCGAGACCCACGGCGCCGGAGCTGTTCCCAGAGGCGGAGAACTCCAGGTGGACGATGCCGCCAACCTCCTTGCCGAAGTCGAAGACGAGCTGGGAGCCATTGCTGGCAAGATTCGCAGTGCCGTTCCAGGAGGAGATGATCTCGCCGTTGCTTGCCGAGAGGATGGAGCGCGGAGGGACGAGGCGAGAGTCAGGGGCGAAGATGTCGTCGTCCCATACACCCGGAAAGGCGGCCTCTGTGATGGTGCTGCAGGTGGTGTTCCGCCAGCACGAGTCGCCCAGAACAGGCACAACAGCCAGCAGGCCAAAGAATAGGTTCAATACCACCATGATTGAGAGCTTGACACCCAAAGGTGTCGACTCGCGCAGGCCTGCGCATCATGGAATGGGGGTTCTCACCCTGATATATTGACGATGAACCCTCATCATCTATGCATCTCGCACCGTCTTTGCTCGAGCCAATGAGAAGAGTGGCAGCAAGAGGCGGCGAGGAGACCAGATAGTTCGGTACATTGTCAGGACCGAGATGACACTAAATTATCCGGAGTGGAAAGATTTCGTTTCGAGGCGGAAAGGGTAGCAACCTGCAGCAAAAGGCTCGTCTAAGTGAAATGCCAACGTCGAGGAAAAGGCGGGATTCTGGAGATTATCCTTGTAGATCATGCGGGGGGGTCGATCCCAACCGCCAGAAAATCCGGGGTCCCGCACTCTCGCTCGATTTGGGCCGAGAAGTAGAGCCAAGGTTAAGGTTGTTTCTGTGGGACAAGTCTGCAGGTTCCCACCAAGATCATCATCCCACCTACTTGAAAGAGGTTGTATACAGAGCCGACCGTCTAAGGAGAGGACCTCACCATATCATTCTATCTCAGCACGACTTGAGCTAACCTGTACTTCACAACAGTCAACTTGCAATGATACGAGAGAGGGAGGGGAGGCGGGGGAGAGGGGGGGACAGGCTCTGTCCCACACCTGACGTAGAGTTCCGACGGTGAGCCTCACGAGCCCAGAGGAGATCATCATGACAGTCTCTTCAGGTTATTAGATCAACTTATCTGAGATTCGAAGCACTAGAGCCCTGACCTATGGGTTTAGGTGGACTCTGAGTTCCTGAGATGTAAGATGCGATGCTACATTGTCCTGTAGATCATGTGCGCCTCGTAGGGCTATAGGACCCCCCATTCTGTGTTCCCTTCACACGAATTCCAAGGTAGTGCTGCTTGGCGTCATCCACTGATGGGTTGTGCTGTGAAACAAGGGCACGTATGTGCCGAAGACGACTCTTCTCTTCGATCAGTCTTCAGCTGGAATACTTGAGCAGAAGCTCAACAACACCCTCTCAGGGTATCCGGGATCTTGATCGGACAGAGCGTCGTCCTGCTTCAAGGAGTCCCGCAATGGATGTAGAAAAGAGGGTCCTCCCACAGCCCAGCCATGGTGTGAGTGACACGTATGTGTGTGTGTGCACGCGCGCGTGCAATGGACAGCACAGAGATGACCCTTAGGTCTTCTCTCCTAGGCATAATCCACGTTGACAAGATGGTCTCCTCAAGGTGTCTCTAGGCTTGGGACAGCGCTGCGACCAGTCTGCAATCATTTCTCTGACCACTCAATGTACTGTACCGTACGGGGGTTAACTTGCTGGATCTCATGCGCGCGGCACAGAGACTCCTAGCTCCTCTTCTAGGTCGAGAATGCGTCCCGATTGAAGGAAACTGGCTGGATCCTGCAGTAGCCGGACTGCCGCAGTCGGCTCAAACTGGCTGATACTTCAAAGTCGTGACCATCCAACATGTTGAGCTGTTGCTTCAGCAGACCTTGACAAGCTCTGGCTTTTCCGGATGAGGTTGTTGGAAAGATGTGCATGAGAAGGAGCAGAGCCTAAACGATCAGCAAAGGACATGTCTTGCAGTAAACAGGCAGAGCGGTCCGGTCACGAGGAAGACAAGTACCAAGCGTTCCAAGCGTTCTTCTCGAGGTCGCCAAACGACACATCTGAGCCTTGCGAGTGGCCAAGAAGGAAGAAGTTTTCGGCTCAACGGGACGCTCCAAGCGGTGCGAAAACGGGAGGGACCAGAAGGACAACAAGCACCGCGACGAGCCCTGCCAAACCTGCGATCACGATGACGACATACGCAGATCGGCTTTTTGAATGTTGTCTGTTGCCGCGGCTGATTCTTGCTTATTCGTTGGCGATGGGTATTGTCTGCCTGATTCCCAATAACGAGGTGGAGCTCTGATTTTGCACTTGCAAGCCTTACTATCAGTTGTCTCCTGTGTCGTGTCGCTTGGTTTGGATAGGAGAGCCGAAAGGCCAAGGGCGATCCAATGCTCCAGTACAATTAATGGGATACCTGCCACGATTCAAGGTCCTTCTTCGTGCTGGCGGCTCTCGTGCCAACAGGCCCTGGTTTGGGCAGGCATGGCTGGTCCCGAAAGCGAGGGGCGAGAAGGCCCACTTCAGATGAACAGTGGACCGTTCAGGCTCGAGATCTTTGTCAGACATCAATCAAGGACGCAAAAGACTGCCTAGTCAAGACTTGGGTATTCAACCCGTCGCTTCGGCAGATACCATTTCCGTACGATAAATTCCAATACAGTCCCATTCACCCATAACTTGGTTCCTGGAGAAGAGAAAGGGAATGCCCTTGAACTAATCTTGCGTTGTACCTTTTTTTTTTCTTTTTCTTTTTGGTCAACAAAGCCTTGAGATGAACTCAATGTCAAAAAGCCTTTTTAGAGGGGGGAAAACCGTGGAACGGCTTTCTATGCACTAATGCAACTCTCTGGGGGGATCCCTTCCACTATTCTTTAGGGGGGACGGGGATTCAGGTTAGTGGCTTGCAGCCTAGGCGCCTAATGATGGTATTGAGAGTGAGGGCCCCTATCAGGGCTGACCAGACGACAGCGGGAGAGGCAACCTCTTAGGTCCTAGATCCCCCCAAAAAATAAAAAATGGGGGGTGGAGTCCACCCCCAGTCGTCCCTAGTTCCTGTTCTCTTCTAGAAAACTATTGGAGCCAAGCCTAAATCCCACCTCTGGGACCTGGGCTTATAGTACTCGACGACGACCTCGGGACGCTGGCACAACACGCCCTCCTCTCTTGTACAACCCCCCCCCCCCCACCGGTGTTTGGCATTTGCGCTTTTGCCCCAGCGTCTCCTCCCATACGTGACACTTTTCTTCACCAACCTTGTCACTTTGTCACACTGTACATTACAATACGATCTCCTTTTCATATGTCACCCACGGTCTTGACGCATCTTGCATTTCAACCTCTTTGACCAGTCTCCTCCTGGTTCCTCGCCTCGGGTCTTCTCTCAAGGCCCTAATCCTTTGGGCACATTTGTACAAGGGAACGAAGTCAAACTTGACCCCGGCTGCCTGATCCACCCGTGCCACCTGGACTGAGCCTCGAGCGAGCCAACCCCCCCCCCCCCTTTACAGCCTGACCCTTTCACCATATTGTCTCGCAATAGTACCCGTCGTTAAGCCCCGATGCGACGGAGACACACTCACGGTCCTGCGAGATCCACTCTATCGCCCATCTCCTGAAATCGATTTCGCCCGAATCGCTTCACTCTAGAAGACGCTCTGTCCTTAAACCTCAAACTTTGCTGCTCTCTCGCTTTTCTACTCGACATAAGCCGGCGCCCCCTCCCTCGCCCAGTCGACCAACCCCTCCCGCCCGTGTGATCGTGACGCGACCGAAAACCTTCTCCAGCTTTGAACCTCAGCTGATTACTATATATAAAGGGGCGAACAGCAAGGGGGACACTGCTGGCTTAGGAAAGGCCTTGGGACGAGGCCTCTCCTCGACTCCAGATGATGGTGTGTTATTCCTTCCTACGTTTTTGCCCGCCTGCCTCCTGCGCTGCTGTTAAGGAGGGGGGCGGCCGTCGAGGACCCCCTCCCCCCCCCAAAAAAAACCTCAAGGGACGCTGGTGCGGTGCGGGGAATCAGACAGCTGCTGCTACTCAATACATGCTGTGTGGTCCTTCAGCTGCTTCTGGCCCGCTTGGCCTTCGTGGGAAAACAGCTGCATCTTCTCACGCACACAGGGATGAGGATCCAAGTCCGACTGACACATGTTGCCAACTTTCTTAGACCTCATCTAGGCCTCGCGATGTTGGCGGCAGCTTTGCAAGCCGACGTGGTCACGCCAACACGCTCTCCATATCAGACCCCAGTCACCACGTCACAGAGGCAATAGGCACTCTATACGGGTCCGATGACAACGATTCAGACACCGAGTCTCGCGAGAACCGGAAGAGTCGACCTCTGAGCTTCCTCGCTTATGGGGAAGACCAGCTGCCGAGCCAGACCAAAGACACAGGCGAGCCTGATGACCCCCGGCGCCCCTTACAGCGCTCGCAGACCGATACAACCCATCTGTCGCCCAATGATGCGACCACGGCTGTGAAGAAGTCCAACACTTTACCGTCGCGGACGTCTATACAGAGGATGCCGTCCTCCGAGAATGGATCTCTGTCGCCCACGGGGCCCATGTCGCCAACACCTTCCCTGCGGGACTTCCAGGCCGCAGAGAGCTCTATGCCCATGACCAACATCGACAACCCGAGAGACATTGCCCAGGAGTTAAGCAACCTGCAGGCCCTGCGGCGGATGTCAATGGATGTGGGGAGCGACCCCGACCTGATGCCTTTCCAGGGCATAGTCCCGATCCCCTCAATAGCACCCACCGGCGACGATGACGAGTCCGACCCCTCCCGGCTGCTCTGGGTGCCTGCAAACGTACACCCTGAGCTGGCCCCAGAGCAGTTCAAGAGCTTCCTCGAGAGGAGGGTCACCTCAATGAAGAGGAGGTCCGGGGAGTCGATGCTCTCCGCTGAGGGAGTCCAGCGCAATGACTCTTTTGGTCTGCGACGGACCAAGTCCAAATTGTCCCGCCAGATTGACAACTCAGGTGGTCGCGGAGGCGAGGGCTATGTGGACGGTGCGGAAAGACTAGAACGGCAGAAGTCACTCAACGGCTATGCGACACCAGAGCTCAGCCTGGACGAGCTTGTCAAGGACCCGACCAAGGCCGTGCAAAAACTAACAAAGGATGCTTCCGAAGGAGCTTCCGCCGATGTCATCCTGCCCGTGGCACCGGGGATGGGCCTCCGGCGATCAACACGAACGCAGTACCGGAAGGGTGGAAGCATGCGCGGCGACCGGTCGGCTTTCTCCAAGCGCATGGCCCAGAAGCTGTCTGATACCCAGGAAGAACCCCTTCCACCGATGCCGAGAGTTGATGCACCCCCAGGACCAGGGATATCTCGCGTGCAGACCGAGCCAGTATCAACAGAGAACTTCTCGAGACCGAAGAAGTCTATCAAGCGGCAGCAGGGCTTCTCGCGAGAGACACCCCCGGCCGTCGTTGAGCCCCCCACCAACCAGACTTTCGAACCTGCGCCGGAGCAACAAGAGCAGCAGAGCCACGGGAGAAGTACCTCGGATCCCGAAGAGACCATGCAGGCCGTCGAGCATGCACCCTATATTGAGCAGACCCCCCAGTTCGAGCAATTAGACGCCGCAAGACAGTTTCCAGAGAGATCATCTTCACAGTCGGCGAGGGCGCAGCATTCACAGGAGTCACAAGCACCGCCGGTCCCGCAGCATCGCCCACAGGAAATAGTCGAACAACGCACCGAACAACGCACGTATTCTCGAGACAACCAACGCACACCGTCGGGCCGTCAGGCCATGCCGCCCGCGCCGCTCGATAACGTACCAGGAAACGCGACCAAGACCATGAATGACATTACTTCTCCTGGGCATGGCTCCAACCGAACAGACAACCTCACGATGGTACCGACCTTCACAGTGGAGTCCGACCGGAAGAAGAGGGACAGCGACGGCGAGTCGACCAAGTCAAGCAGCGGCTGGAAGTGGTTCAAGAGCGAGGACAAGAAAAAGAAGGAGAAGGAGAAGGAGAAGGAGAAGGATGAACAGGCGAAGAGGTCCAAGTCAACAAAGTCGGCCGAGAAGCCACACGAGATCGCCCGGCTTGACGTGCTCCAGAACTCGATCGAGAACGTCGTCGCGAAAGGGAGGGAAAGTCTTCTCCTGGACCGAGACAGCGTCGATAGTAAGCTCCAGGACGAGAGGAAGAAAGAGACCAGCCGGAAGTCGAGCGACAGCAAGAAGGAGAAGGATGGCTTCTTCGGCTCCATCTTTGGGAACAAGAAGAAGTCTGAGAGAGACTCCTCGAGCAGAAAACAGCTACGCCCGCCCTCGCCCGAGGCGCCACCACCAAGACTTCTCAAGCCCGATGTCGACTACCCGTACACGCGATTTCCGATCCTGGAAGAGCGGGCCATCTACCGCATGGCCCACATCAAACTTGCCAACCCCAAGCGTAACCTCCTCTCGCAAGTCCTGCTCAGCAACTTCATGTATTCGTATCTGGCCAAGATTCAGGCTATGCACCCGCAGCTCCAGGTACCTATCTCGCCGCAGCAGAAGCGCCTCGAGGAGGAGAGGCAGCGCAAGGAGCAGGAGGCGCAGCAGGCCTACATGGAACAGCAGATGCAGCAGCAGCAGTCGGCTCAGAACAGCATCGACCAGTACAACTTTGAGTACCACCGGGTTAGCAACTAAATTTTCTCTTGCCCTCCAGAGCCAACTTTTCTTTCTTAAGTTTTTCTTGTTCTTGTTTTCTTTTCTCTCGCTACCCAAAGTCTTTTCTAACAAACCCTTCCAGTCTTCCAACCAATACGGTGACTCTGAGGGCGAATACGTCGATGAAAATGGCGAGCCGTATGACTACGACCAGGGCCAGGCGCAGGGGGGGTATGAAGGACATCATGGGCAGGATGGCGGATATAGATATGGGCACGACGCATACGGGCAGCAGCAGCTCTACTACGATGGCCATGACCCTCAACGACATCAGGATGAAGATGAAATGTGGTAAAAGAAGCAAGAAAAGGGGAAATAATCAAAAAGAAAAGAGAGAAAAAAAGAAGAAAAAAAAGGAATTGGGGTGGGCTGACTGGGCGGGTGACACACATCAGTACAAGCAGGGTTGGGGGGGGGGGGCAACGATAGAAGGAGGCTGTCATGGTATGTATCCTGCAGAAGGGAGCAAGGGTCGCCTGGGAGGGGAGGTATTCTGATCTAACGTAGTAATTTCTGCATAAGCACGGAGTTTGTGGATGTGACTGGCTTGAGCTGCGCTGCTGGGATGATAAGGAGCAGGAGGTCACTTCCGAATATTTTCGAAGCATTCTTTCTACTCCATACTTTTATTCGATACATAACATACCTAGTTAACCACCTCCTCTTGGAGCCCTAAGTAGTAAAGTAAAGAAACTCGGCATTTAAGAGACAAGACTTGGGAGGAAGGGCGGTGTTGCATCTGAGATGATTATACTGACTGACTGATGAGGGCAATGTTACCTGCCCTGAGGCAAGAAGGAAGAGAAGAAAAAAAGATGCGCCTTCAAGAGATTCCTATGACTCAGCAGCCTGAATATATAACTTGCCCATTTGAATTTAAGTCGTAAAATAAAGAGAGTATATATATACATATGACATCCGTCATGTCCCAAGTGAGGCGTCCTATTTGGACGTTGGCCCTGGACGCACAGGCCTGCAGAGAGGAGGTTGATAGATGGCAGCGCGGTCGGAGACACGCTAACCCCTAAATGGTAAGTTCTGGTGCCTAGCTGGCAAAGTTCGGTCGCGAGGAGCTCGACGTGAGGATGGAGCTGTTAGCGCATAGATTTGCAAGTCAGAACGCGCAAAAGAGTAAGGAACGAGGGAAAAGAACCGCAACTCATCATTGCCAAACCCAGATCGCATCCCCTCCGACACGTCGACGGCATCGATTACGATCTTCCTCCACCACATCGCAAGCCTTTTCGATACCTAGGGCCGTCTCCAGAAGCGCTTCCCTTTATCGGATCGAAATTGACAACGACCAGTTTCTCTCTGCCTGCAGGCCGCCGTCCGACACACGCTCGCCCCACAGTTTTGCCCAGCGAGGCTCTTTGCGCCCCACGACCTTTCAAAGAAGTGTTCCAGGACGTACAGACACGCAGCACCACCGCCCACACCACCTGCGAGAGAGCGTTGAACGAGGCCCAAGCTTCTGAGCCGTTGAGGGTAGACACTTCGTCCTTGTCTCTTCCTGGCCGCAACAAAGCTCACCATTTACTCGCCCACCTCATCTCTCCCCAAATCACCACCACCACCCTCTCAACCAGCGCCGTCTGTCCTCTCTCTCTCTCTCTCCCTCTGAACTCTTCAGTCCTAGAATGGCCAACGTGAGCGCCCTTTGTCATTTATCAATTGCTTGAGTCTCGCCAGTTTATCACAAAACACACCCTTCTGCCCCTTCGCTCCCCCTCCTTCTCTGACATAAGAAACACACCCCACCCTTGTTATTGTTGGGCGTGCCCCATCCAGACCACCCACCCTTCCGTCGTACATCTCGTCCTTTTCCCCATTTGACTTCATCTTTTGCTGCAACCCTCTTCCTCTCCTGCGCGCCCACCCTTCCCCCCCCCCCTTGTTCCCTATTTCGTCAAAAATGTCTGGAGCCAACAAGCACATGGGCGCCTGGCGCACTCCTCTCCCTACTAGGGCCAGCGGCTCACATCCTCACCATGAGCAGCAACCTCCTCGCCACTACAACAACCCCGGTGGCTACATGCCCAACGGCGGTGTTCCTCCTCAGACCGTCCCTGCCCCTGGAGCCGTTCCTCTCCTCCCCAACCAGGGCCGCATCATCGACACTGGATCTATTCGTATCCTCTGCGTCGCCGATGTTCGAGGTAAGTCTCCGTGCCTATCCATCAGATACAACTCCAGTGACCTGCCGAACCGTCTGCTGACCTCACCGCCCCCTTGCCTCCAATAGGTCACCTGCGGTCCTTTAACGAGCTCGCGAGGAAGGCGCAGGCCAACTATGTCATCCATACCGGCGACTTCGGTTTCTACGACGAATCGTCCCTGGAACGCATTGCGGAGAAGTGAGTTGGGAGCGAACAATAAACCAAAGAAAACAAGTGAAGAATAGTATCTGGGTACGTGGCTGATAAGAATCGTGTTGGATAGGACCCTGAAGCATGTGGCCCAGTACTCCCCTCTTATAACTGAAGAGGTGAAGAAGGGAATCGCGAACGGCGGGCCAGGTTCTGTCAAGCAGCGATACAGGCCCGAGCAGCTGCCGCTCTCCGAGCTGCCTATGTTTGTCACCCCGAACCAGGGCAACCCAGCCTACGAGCTCGAGATTCCCGTCTACACTGTCTGGGGCGCCTGTGAAGATGTACGAGTGTTGGAGAAGTTCCGTTCTAGGGAGTACCGAGTCAAGAACCTTCACATCATCGACGAGGCGCAGTCCATGCTGCTCGAGGTGGCCGGTGTCAAGCTGAGGCTGCTCGGCCTCGGAGGAGCAGTTGTCATGCACAAGTTGTTCGACAATGGCGAGGGCCGGACGACCATCGCGGGTGGCCAGGGCACCATGTGGACTACGTTGCTACAGATGGGCGAGCTGGTTGATACCGCTAACAGGGTGTACGATCCGACCGAGACACGCGTCTTTGTCACTCACGCCTCCCCCGCCCGCGAGGGCATCCTGAATCAGCTCTCTGTCAACCTCAAGGCTGACTTCTCCATATCCGCTGGTCTGCACTTCCGGTATGGAAGCTCCTACAACGAGTTCAGTGTCAACCCCACCCTCGATCACTACCGCGGGAAGCTGGCTGCCAGCAAGGCATCCTTCAACGACGTGTGGGAGACGGTCAAGGCAGAGGTGGAGCCTGCCATCCAACAGAACGAGGCGCAGCAGAGCCTGCTGAAGAACGCGCTGGGTGTGGTGGAGAAGATGCCTTCTCAGGCTGGTAGTGGAAATCCCTTTGGCGGCGCGCACAGCGGTACGCCTGCCATGGGCCAGGTCGACGAGAGCGCATTCAAGAACATGTGGAACTTCAACCTGGCGGATGCTGCCTTCGGCTGGCTGGTGCTGGAGATACAGGACGGCCGGATCGGGACGGAGATGAAGGCGCAGGGCTTCAACTTCTCACACCGGGGCGCAAAGCAGCAACCAATGTCGGCGACGGCCGCACCACCCGTTGCTGCCACAGCATCGTCCGCCCCCGTTCCGACACCCGCGCCTCAGCGACAGCCTTCCGAAAAGCCGGCCAAGCAATCACCAGCTCCTGCCCAGGCGAAACCTACAACGCCAGCCCCTGATACCAACACAAAGGAGAACGAGAAGCCCACCGGCACCAACGGAAACGCCCACGGCCCCGAGGGCGCCGCACCATCCCCAGCGCCACCAAAGGCCAGCGACATCATCGGATTATTCGTTATGAACGCCTCGTCTGTGTCAGACGAGGAACTTCGGAAGCTGTTCGCGCAGGAGGATCAGCCCAAGGTTGTGGAGGTGATCAAGTGGGGCCAGGCCAACAAGGTGGTGCAGTTCAAGACCACAGAAGACCGAGACGGTGCGCTGGAGCGACTGTCGGAGGAGCACAAGACGGGAGGCGACCGATCCAAGCCCCTGTTCAAGCTCTTCACGCCCCGCGCCAGGGACTTCACCGGCCGGACTGGTAACGCAGGCACATGGGGTAGCAGCCGGGGCGCAGCATCAAGCACCGGCCGCGGAAGTGGCTACCAGAGCAGCGGCGCCGGTGGCACAGCGTCTGATAGTGAGGGGGCTGGCCGTCGTGGCGCTCGTGGCGCTCGCGGACGGGGAGGTGAGCGTGGTGGACGCGGTCGGGGCCGGGGCGGCGGTGGGCTGAAGGGCGAAGGTGGCAACGGCTCGCCTGCGCCGCCCGCTGCGGCACCTGCTGCTGAATCCTAAAGAACCCCCCCGCTCATGGCGTCGCAGCATCTTCTTGGAAGCAGGGGTTGAGGAACCGAGGACATAATTTCCCGCGGTTGGGTTTTACCTGGCACGCAATGCTGGCGGCCCGAGTCATCCGCTGTATTACACTTTTTAGGCGGTGGGCCTGATGGGGATGGAAAGCGTGATCTCTGACTACGAAACTCCATCTTCGACTCGCCGACAAAGATCCGTCACCGTCTCATAAATTAGATCAGGACATGCTTTCTTCTATTCACCTTAGAGTCAGGCTCGGCAGGGAACGCTGGTTTGCGTGAGAGGCAGGCGGGAGGCGTGTTGCGTGCTCTTTTTTTTTTCTTTCACTCTTTTCCTCAAGTTTGTCTCTCTCTCTCCCCCCCCCCCCCTATCCTCCCATCACATAGTAGCTCTGAGCAAAGTGTTTCTTCTTTTTTTTTAAAATTTTTTTTTAGGACGTGTTCTTGTTAGGTTTCGGGGGTAAAAGAAAGAAAAAAAAAGAATATCACTTGACGCGTTTTTCACTATTTAAAAATTACCCTGTACCGGATACTATTTTCTATAGTATGATTCTCATGGACATGATACTGAATGATGGATACTTGGAGGTATAAGAGGAGGAGGGGGTGTTAGTTTAGGAGGCGCATTTGTTGACTGCTGTCTTTCTATTTATTACCCCTAGCTTGAGCGTAATGGAAGGAAGGAGTCTTTACTGTAAATGTCTTGTATGTATCCGTCACCCGCGGTGGACGATGAGTGTGGGTGGACATCACAGGGAGGAAGAGGAGGAAGAGTAGATCCGCAGCTACGATATGGTCTCACTGGATACTTGGTTCAGTAGGCATTCCGCAAGGAGAACTGCCCACAACAGGAGGTGTTGCAGAATGGAGGGCGGAGTGATCCTATTGATTGTTTTCTATCTTCATTTTGCCCTTCTCGTTCTTCTTTTTTTTTTTTTTCCTTTCCTTTTTTTCCCTTCTTCTCCTTCTTTCCAAGGTACTTTGTCCACCACCACTTTATTTATCCAGAGATTTCATCCCCCGGTGTATGGCCGCCACACCACCCGTCAAGTCCTCCCAGCCGTCGCCGCCCACGACGAAGCCGGCGGCGAGGATCATGTCGCGGAACTCCTCCTGGGTGGGGAAGCGCTCGATGCTCTCGACCAGGTACTGGTAGCTATCGCGGTCGCCGGCGACGATCTGGCCGATGAGGGGGATGGCGCCGAAGCTCCAGCGCTTGTAGACAGCGTTGAAGAGCGGGTACCTGTCGACCTTGGAGAACTCGAGCACGGCGAGGACGCCGCCCGGCTTCAGGACGCGGTAGGCCTCGGCGAGGGCCAGGGGGATGTTGCTGAAGTTGCGGATGCCGAAGGCGACGGTGTACAGGTCGACGGAGGCGTCGGGTACGCCCGCGGCGCGGAGGTCCTCGGCGTTGGCCTCGAGGAAGGAGAGGGCGGCCTGCTGGGAGGCGGGGAGGGCGAGGGAGCGCTGCCGGCCCACGGCCAGCATGGAGGGGTTGATGTCGGAGATGGTCACGCGCACGTTGGGGTTGGCGTTGAGGTTATGGGCGTGGGCGAGGTGGCGGAAGGCGATGTCGCCGGTGCCGCCAGCTATGTCGAGGATGTGCTGAGGGGGCGGGGGCGTGTTGGGCGGATGGGATCCGGGGTTGAGGGTCGAGACGTAGTGATCTCTGTTTGGAAGGAGGAAAAAGAAAGAAAAAAAAGGGTGAGCGACAAACGATCGGAGAGGGAAAAAGATTGGGGGGGGGGGGAGGGGGAGGTAGACTGGTGCTGCTGTTGCTGCTGCTGCTGCTGCTTACTTCCATATCCGGTGCCAACCAAAGGACATCAGGTCATTCATACGGTCGTACGTCTCGGCGACACTGCTGAACACCTCAGCCACGCGCTGTGTCTTCTCCGACTCGGTGACCGTCTCGAAGCCAAAGTGAGTCTCGCGATCTACCCTACTCGCGCTTGTTCCCCCATTACCGCCGCTGCTCGTCGTCGTCGTCGTCGTAGTCGTCGCCGCCGGCCCGTCGCGCGCCGCGTCTGTCGTCGAGAACGTTCGCAAGCATGGTATTATAGACCTCCTCTGGGGCACAGACCGTATACACCGCGCCCCCGCCCGAGATATGTGTCTTGGTATGGACATTGTGAGCAGACAAGATTCAATTGACTGCAAGAACCGCTGGGAAAAGTGTCTGCGTGAAGATTGGAAAGAAGAATGAATTATGATGAAAGTCGCGACCGGAGGCGGTTTCCTTTTCGACAAGGGAGATAGATTTCCTCGGACGGGACGAGACAAGGGTGGTACCCCTGCTGCCGAGCTCGGCGCCGATGCTGGCTGGAACCTCGTTTAGCCAGACGGCGGCAGGCCCGCCTTAGACCTCGTCACCCTGCGCCGCCTTGGACTGTACCATGGCCCGCGTGAACTCGCTGATCCACTTGCGCGCTTGGTAGGCGGCGAACGCGACGAAGAGGAGGGTGAGGGTGATTGCGAGGAAGATAGCAAGGTTGTTGTCGGGCATGATCTACCGCTGGACGCTGGACGGATCGGGACGGGAAGCTGTTGTTTTGGGAGGAGGGTTGGTTGAGATGTTGGCTTGGCTGGTTTTTTCTCTCTTTTTTTTCTTTCGTTTTGCCCTGTTGGAGCTTGATGAGACGGAGGGCCTGTTTGGGTATGCTTTCAGGTGGTCTATTGAGGGATGCCAGGATGGAGAAGGCACACAAATACAGTCTTGGGAAACTTGTAGGACAGTGGGAGGTAAGTGGATGAATAGCAGAGAGGGTGTGGCATTCAATGTTTACACTCTGGCTGCGGGAGAAAAGTTTTTGTTGGACACTTCAGGTCTGTTCGACATCAGAATGTGCAGCCTTTCAATGCTGAAAGAGCCATGGCTAAGTCGTAACTTCGGGGCCCAAGACGACACATAGTTCTGCTCTTCAAGGCTGGTGGGTCGCTTGTCTTTTCGAAGGGGGAGAGAGACAGGTGCTTTGTAGGTTTGATATATGCCTGCTGTTGAGACTGACCTCTTCATCCCCAAAGACCAAGAGTTGTTCATGCACTCTACGATTCTTGGGACTTTGGAGGCTTTTCTAGGAATATCAACAGCCCGAAATAAGGAACACTCCCATAGTCTATTTCGTCCATCGAGGGATCCTATTTTATGTTAGGGATAGGATGTCATAAAATATTTATTTCAAACTATCTTTACCACCATCAAAGTCATTCACATCATATTCATCCGGGTACCTCTCAATGAGGTCCCTGAGCTCTGCCATCTGGCCCTTGATCTCTGGCGTAAGCTCTTCATATACATCTTCAAACATGGCCCTGATGGGTGGCTTCTTTTCCTTCTCGGCCTCCTGGAACGCCTTCAACAGATCCCTCCTGATCCCCTCCCTGGCCTCCTTCTCCCTGGCCTCATCCCAGATCCCCTTGGCCTCCATCCATTTCCGCAGACGCGAGATCGGGTTGTCCCGCCTCTTCCACTCCTCGACCTCCACCCTCGCGCGGTACGCAAAGGAATCGTCGCTCGTGCTGTGGTGGCCGACGCGGTACGTCAAGGCCTCGATCAGCACGGGCTTGCCGCCATCCTGCAGGGCCATCTCCTTCGCCCGCTTGGTGGCCTCGCGGATCGCCCATATATCGTTGCCGTCCACGCGTACCGTCTCGATGCCGTACCCCACGCCCCTCGAGGCGATCCCGTCGCCGCGGTACTGCTCAAGCACCGGGGTGGAGATGCTGTAGCCGTTGTTGCGGCAGATGAAGATGACGGGGCAGGACCTGGTCGCGGCGATGTTCAGGGCTGCGTGGAAGTCGCCCTCGGAAGCGGCACCCTCGCCAAAGTAGACAACGGCGACGCGGGGTGGGACGGAGGAGGGGTTGTGTAGGTGCTGCATCTTGAGCGCGTAGGCGGCGCCAGAGGCGTGTGGGATCTGCGTTGCGAGGGGGGACGAGATGGTATGCTGTTCGAGAGGGGGAAAAGAAAAGAAAAGAAAAGAAAGTGTTCAGCTTATAATCCTTATACGAAAGTAGTAGGACATCTTTTGTTCCTTGAAAGGTTCCCTTGTCCTTGGGGGCCAGACGGGTAAACGTACAATGTTCAAGTCCCTACTTCCATAATGCACCGGCATGTTCCTGCCCTTGCCCGGGTCCTTCTTGTTGGCAAACAGCTGGTTCATAAAATCCCTGGGTGTGAAACCCCTCTGCGCAAACACGCCCTGTTCGCGATACTGGCAGAAGATGACGTCCTCCTTGGCCAGGGCGCTCGCGGACCCCACGGTCACGGCCTCCTCGCCGGCTGATACCATATAGAAGCTGATGCGGCCCTGACGCTGGGAGTCGAACATGATGATGTCCATGATGGACACTAGCAGCATGTCCCGGTAGAGCTTGATGACCTCCTCGTCGGAAAGGTCGGGCCTGAAGCAGGCGTCCACGACGTGCCCGTTCTGGTCCACGGCGCGGTAGGTGGGCATGGCCTCGTGCGAGGCGGGCTGTTCGAAGGAGAGGGCATTGGTGAAGGCGGATTTGACGGCGCCGGGAAACTGGACATATTTCGAGTCGGGGCGTTGGGAGAGGGAGCCTGCGAGGCGGTGGGCCGCGGGAGGGGTGGACGTGAGGACGGTTCCTCTTGACGGTAGGAGGGGACGTGGTCCTCGAAGGGATGGTGCGAGGCCTGGGAGGGGGGGGCGGATCTTCATGGTGGTGAGCCCTCGAGTGAACCGGCGAGAAGAAGGCACGGATCGTTGGAGTCCAAGTCGAGAGACTATGAACGCATGTTGTGAAGAGCTCCCGAGCCTATAGCCCTCGACAGACGGGGGGAAGAAGGGGTGTTTGTTGTCCTACGGCATTGTCGCTGTTGAGGGTAAGCCGCGCGGGCTGTGAAAGCCGACGTCATCTTTAAGGCCGATAGAAACCGCTGCACAGGCTCTCTCCATTGCGGAGCGGACGCTGGCCCTGCTGGGTGGTGATCAGGCGTCGTCTCGAGATTGACGGATTCTTTGACCTGAAGTTTGATTCAAGACATGACTGCCTGTGCCTTTTTATTCTAGGAATACTAGGCACGATGTTTCGAAATAATGGAAAGGTGAGAAAACCAAGCAGGACCACCGAAAAACGGGATCTCTCTCAATCCAGAAGATATCCGATCTCGGACCGAAAAGCCCCAAGTAACACAACATGAAGCTTTAATGGCTTACAAGGCTGAATATCGACAGACGATACCTTCCAGGTCCAGCTCTACTGCGACCTTGTAGACTGACGAGCAGGAAAGTGGCGCTGCCCACGTGATAAGAGACCCTTTTTCTTGTTTCACCTGCAAACCCAAAACTCCAGCCTCTGTGCCTCTCTACGTCTCTGCCTCCTGACCGCTGCCACTCTTTCTTTCTGGTGCCATGCAGGGTCCAATGAAGACACCACTATCCGCCCCCCCGCCCCGCCGTGACTGCCCACCAAAGTCCACATTGAGAATTTGGTGCATGCCGTCATGCCCAACATGCGATACGTGGCGCTATATGACAAGAGGAAAACACACCCAGCTGCTACAAGACTTTTCGAGGGGGCAGGAAAATGTGTGTGGGCTGGGAGGGGGGAAGGGTCGCTAGTGGACAGGGAGGGAGGCTTTCTACGGAGTACAGGATGAAAACAGCAAGATTCTGTGCCGGACTTGTCGCAGGTCGTGAATGAACGGGACATGGATTGATAGAATGGCGTCAATCCGACAAGACCAGGATGAATGCGATAGCGTTGGGATGGGCAGAGTGAACCCCAGGGGAGGATGGCCAGGAGGGGCTAAGCGCAGTGCCATTCGGTTTCCCCCGCCAGGCCTGCTGGGACAAGGCCCCTAGACCAAGGCACAGGGCACCTGGCTCCCTGCGGCCTGGCACCTTCAGCCGTAGCCGCCCGCACCGCAAACCATGAGACCCAGCCCAGACCCCAGGCCTGCCAGGCGGTTCAGGGCCTCCCTGGAGGGGGGGGGGGTGCTCCAGCCAGACAGTGGGCCTGCCCTAGTGGATGTGTGTGTTGTGTGAGCATAGTACCATGATAGGTGGTGCGACTGCACTGGTACCGTACAGCGTAGTAATCAAGTCCCGAACCTCATCTCGATTGAATCAGTTCCCCCCCCAACGGACGACCATCCGTCCTTTCTCACCCTTCGAGCCTCCCCACGACGTCCACCAGGCGAATCACGATAGTGACCACCCCCCCCTCCCCCTCCCCTCCGCAGATAAACAACGATCCGCTGTCGCCATCCCTCATGGCGGCATAACTCATGGCAGAACGAAGTACCACACACGGCCACTGGAACCAGCGCTCGTCGACGTCCACGTCCACGTCCACATCAGCTCAGGCTCAGGCTGTTGAACTTGGCCCTGAACGCACAGCGCCTTCCTCGTCCTACTCCTCCTCATCCTCGGCCCGCTCGTCCCTGTCGCTATCACAAGCACAGTCCCAGTCCCAGTCCCAGTCCCAGTCGCTACCCGACTCGACGCAGGCGACTTCTTCCTCCTCGATCGCGACCTCCTCCCACTCCTCCATCCCCAACCCGTACGGGCAACAGCATCCGCACGCAGGCGCTGCGACTGGTCAAGCTGCGGCGGCGGCGATAGGAAGAAGAAGAGCTGCGCCTGGCCCGAACATCAATCATACAAACCCGCTAGGGTCAGCCCGACGAGCTCCTTCCTCCTCCTACTACTTCCCCTCCTTCCCGTCGTCCTCTGCTGCTGCTGTCGCCACTGCTTCAGCAATCGACTCCAATAGACAACCAAGGTACATATGAATCTACTTTCCTATATATCCTCTGGCACCTCCTTTATGACTGCACAGCTTGTACCCCTCTTGTCACCCCGAGGTAGGCAGACTTCACAAGCCTGCTTCAGGCACACATCAGTGATTCTCCCCCCTCCCATGTAGTATCCTTGCCAGCAAGCAACCTGCGTCTCTTTCATCCCTGGTTGTCCTTTATGTGTGGAATTGTCAAGACATCCCACCACCCCCCCCCCACCTTCAGCTCACGCAGGCCAGCTTTGAACCCCCTCCCCCTCCCCCCCCAAACACCTCCAACGCGCACTCTCTCTGGATTCAGCTCAGTTCAGATCTGTTCCTCCCTCTGCCAGGTTTGCAACTCTTCAGGACCAAAAAGAAGCCCCGAGATCCTCTCTTGTCTCTGCCAGGGATCATCCCCAGTTCTAGATCAGGCAGTTTTCTGAATCAGGTTGACTTGTGGTTGTGCCTGCTCAAGGCTGGTGACTACTTCCGGGCTCAACCTTCCGTCATCTAGCAGGGACCTGCTGGGGTTTGGGGATTTTTGGGGCCATCAACCTCCACCACATAATCCAGCAGCACCAAACAGCAACTACAACCACACACACACACAAACACAAGCACCACTTAATCAGCTCCTACCCACCAACACCAAACCAACTTTCACTGCCAACTAAGCCTCCACCTCTTCTGTGGTGGTTCCGTTTTGAGATCCAACCCCTCCAGCGACGACAACGTCAATCAGTTGGCCACCCTCGTTTACACTCGCCCATCTTCTACATTTCCATTCTTTCTGTCTTTCCCAATCTCGTCACGACACCCTCTCTCTGGTCTCTCTCTCTCTCTCTCTCGCTCGCTCTCTCTGCCTGTTCGACGGGCAGTCACAAAGTCTTCCATCGAATGATGAGACCAGTCTTCACATTTACTCATGTCTTCTGCTAGGCCAACCACTCGTTCCTCTGCTCGTCAGGCAGCCAGGTCCTCTCGTGCTGCCGGTGCATCTTCGAGTATCCCGCCAGAACCTCCAGCTACCCCTGCTCCCGCTGAGCCGTCCACGAAGAAACGCAAGCCCAGTGACAACGCGAGTTTGGAGGACGCTACCGAGCACAACCCCTCCGGACGCCGTACTAAGCGAGCAAAGGCGTCCGAGCAGCCTCAGCCAGCTCCCGTCCCAGCTGCCCCATCTCAGCCTCAGCAGCCGTCGTACTCTCTTAGAAAGAGGAAAGGCAAACAAGCTACGACTATGTCAAGTCCAGAGTGAGTATATACCCCGGACCTTTTTTTTTGGGGGGGGGGGGGGGTTGGCGGTTTAATCCTTTTTTTTTTTAAAAAAAAAATATTATTTCTTTCTTTCTTCCCCGAGCAGGAGAGCTGACTTTTCTTCCTAGGTCTGCTGCAGGTCCATCGATACCACCCCCAGACAGTGCACCTTCTGCCTCGTCCAGTCGGAAGTCCAGCCGCAACAAGAAGAATGCCTCAGGTGAGCTCCAGAAGCGTGAGGGCAGAACCATGACGGCATTCTCTGACACCCACCCCTCGTTCACAGCTGCGGCCTCCACGTCTTCCTCGAGGCGGCCTCGGAGGAAGTCCAACAACCAGGACGAGGACACACCCATGACCGGCACCGACGAAATCGAGAAGACGTCTGCTTCTCACCCCCCTCCGCCGCCCAACGAGGACTACCATGGCGAAGATAGTGACGGCCAGGAGGACGATTCATCACGCCGCCGCTATCCAGAAGATGACGACGGTGACGATGGCGAGGATGATGACGTGTTTGGCGGGTTTGGCCCGCCCGGCGGCCTATCCTCCACGCTCGCGGCCTTGACAGGCATGATGTCGGGCATGAACGCCCGCCTGCGAGAGATCCTGTCTAACCTGCGTCAGAAGGATGACCCGACGTTGCACCTGGTGGCGCTGAATGAACTGTCTGAGATTCTTCTGATCTCCAATGAGGATAATCTCCAGGGTCACTTCTCGACAGACTCCTTCGTCCGAGAGCTCGTCTCCCTGATGAAGCCTGACGAGTTCACAGAAGCCAACCCTGAGACCATGCTGCTGGCCTGCCGCTGCCTGGCCAACCTGATGGAGGCCCTGCCTTCCAGCGTGACAAACGTTGTCTACGCGGGTGCCGTGCCCGTCTTGTGTGAGAAGCTGAGGGACATTCAATTCATTGATCTGGCTGAGCAGGCCCTGAGCACTCTCGAAAAGGTATCCGCCGAGTACCCTTCCTCCATTGTGAAGGAAGGCGGCCTCGCTGCCTGTCTGGAGTACCTCGACTTCTTCCCCATCAGTACCCAGCGCACCGCCGTGACGACTGCTGCAAACTGTTGCCGTAACCTGCCACACGACTATTTCAATGTCGTCAAGGATGCCGTGCGAATTCTCCGAGACGTGCTCAAGAATAATGATCCGCGGGTCGTGGAGCAGGCCTCGGTCTGCGTCTCTCGCATCGTCGATACCTGGCGCCACACCCCCAGCAAGTTGGAAGCCCTGGTCAGCGAGGATCTCCTCTCGTCCATCCTGCGGCTCCTCATGCCGGGCAGTACCAACCTCATCGGGCCCAGCATCCACACCCAGTTCCTGCGCGTCTTGGCGTCCACGGCCAAGGCGAGCCCTAGGTTGTCTGTGGAGCTGATGAAGATGAATGTGGTCGAGACACTGTACCAGGTCCTGACTGGCGTCTCTCCGCCTGATGGGACGGACGATGTCGCTTCGAAACTCGACAGCGTGCTCATCATGCAGGCACTCATTCACCGGCCGAGGGAACAGATCATCGAGGCTCTCAATGTTGTGTGTGAGCTCCTGCCCAAGCTCCCGGTTGGGGCGGCTGACCCGACCAAGGGCGGCTTCACAGATTCCGCTACCGGCCTCACAGATTCCGCTACCGGCCCAGGGGTCATCGGCTCGTCACCGCCGCGCCGGAGGTCCTCGGATGAGAGACGCGTTCAGCTGCTGGAAGGTTGCAAGAATGAAGTGCGACGGTTTGCGCTGATTCTTTTCCCGACCCTGACGGATGCTTTCTCTAGCACGGTCAACGTCACTGTGCGCCAGAAGGTCCTGTTGGCCCAGCTTAAGATGCTGTACAACCTGGACGTCGACATCCTCACGGAAGCCCTGGCGCCAGTGCCATACGCATCCTTCCTGGCGTCTATTGTGTCTCAAAAGGATGACCTCACGCTGGTCGCAGCAGCCCTAGACGCTACCGATCTCTTGATGAGCAGACTCGGCAGCATCTACCAATATCAGCTCTACAGGGAAGGCGTCATCACGGAAATTGCCAGGCTGGCCAACGAGACAGAATCTGATGCCAAGACGGTTACGAGCGGAATGCAGCGCCTGTCTCGACGCTCCTCGGCTGGATCCGCAGACCAATCATCCGAGGGGGACTCCCTAGACGGAGATGATGCTCACGAACATGACGATGAAGATGAGGATGAGGACGACGAGCCATCACACCACTCCTCGGATGGTGAGCGCGATGAGGACAATGAAGACGAAGAGGACGATGAGAGCGAGCACGGAGAGCAGCCTCGGGCTCTGTCGGGGTCACCCGGCAGCTCTGGCGGCTCGACCATGTCTCTTGACGCCCCTCCCCCGCCCCTACCGTTCACCGAGAACCAGCTTCTGCGGTCCAGGATTCACGCGTCGGCCAAGAATTTCTTGGAGGACCACGAGGCGGAGAAGAACGCCAAGTCCATGAAGAAGAAGGCTGTCAAGATCCTCAATGACTTGTCCAAACTGGCCAGCGATATCGAGACCTTCTACCTCCGTCCGACTACCTCGCCCAGCGCCGCGAGCGGGACTGGCAAGAAGCTCTTCACCAAGCTGGCCAGCTACTTTGACTCGGATCTCTTCGAGAGCGCAACAAGTGCAGAGCTGCTGGACTCGGGTATCGTCCGGATCCTGGAGCAGGTGTTCAGCAACCCTGACGAAGACCTCGCCATGGCAGCTCAGGCCGCCTTCATCGAAGTGTTCATGGGTTACACTGTCAAATCCAAACCGAAGACGGCTACCGCTGATTCCCCTGCTACCCCCTTCAGCATGATGGTACACAAGCTCCAGGACCTCCTCAGCCGCTCTGAGCACTTTGAGGTCTTCACCGTCTCGAGCAACTCCCACGGGGACAATCACCGCAGCAACCCCGCGTCTATGCTGGCCAAGCAGATCCGTCTCAAGCTCACCGCGGATGATGACTCCGATATCCCGCGCGTGTACAGAAACATCATGGTGTCCATTCATGCGATCGCGACCTTCAAGTCTCTCGAAGACTACCTGCGACCTCGGATCAGCCTGTCTGATCGTCCTCGGCCGTCGAGAGGAGGCCGTGACGGTCTCTCCAGGGCACTGGCAGCAATGGCAGGAGGAGCATTCCCGTTCGGTGCAGGTCCTCCGGGCGGATCCGCCCGTCTCCCTTCACGCCTCCCGCCACACCTGAGCGCTGCTACCCCCCCGCCCCTGGTTCCACCTGCGGCATCAAGCTCTCGGTCTTCACGCAAGGCGAAGTCTCGGACCAACCCGACAGCGGACACGCCAAGTACCCCGGAGGCTGCCTCATCCGCATCTGCAGCCAAGGTTGTGCTGCGGCGGTCTAGCCGACGTAATGCTGTGGCGACAGACCCACCACAGCCAAGCCGCCCGCCGCCCGAAGATGAGGATGATCTGGAGGACGCGCTCGAGTGTGCGGACGAGAAACACATCGACGAAGATGAAGACTCGGGGGATCACAGTGCTCTGGATGCCATTCTTGACGAGGAGATGGATGATGCTCCTACGCCAGACCCCTCCGCTGTCAATCTCGAGGTTACCGGCAACAAGATCACCGCACGAAAGGAAGATGGCACCCGCGTCCCTACGCCGTCTTCGACCAGTGGTAGCAGCAGTCTGGCCCACCGCTCCAGTCTCCTTGCAAGCGCTCTGATGAACTCGCCTTCGGCTTCTTCGTCTCGGCCCATGTCTTATGCCGCTGCGATCCAGGCGATCCCCCAGGACTGGCACCTGGAATTCAGTCACCAGGGCAAGGTTGTCGGCAACGAGACGACTATCTACCGCGCAGTCCAGAAGATGGGCTCCGGTGATTTCTCCATCCGCAATGTCTGGGCACAGACCCATGAGATCAAGATCCGTCGGGTCTCGGGTCCGCCACCGGCTGAGACGCTGTCCTCTGTTTCGACTGCAAGTGATGATCATGAGTCCGGCGACGGAAACGGGCCCGCGTCCCTTGCCAAACACCCGACGACCGCGTCCATCCTGCGGCTGTTGAAAATCCTGCACAACCTCAATGCCAACATCGACGATGTGATTGTCGAGAACAAGGCTACCCTGAAGCTGAACATCGAGCCCTTGTCGCAGTTCGTCAACACAAAGCTCACGGCCAAGCTCAATCGACAGCTGGAGGAGCCATTGATCGTCGCCAGCAACTGCTTGCCAAGCTGGAGCGAGGATCTGGCTCGTCTGTATCCCTTCCTCTTCCCCTTCGAGACGAGACACCTGTTCCTGCAGTCGACCTCATTCGGCTATGCCCGGTCCATGAACCGTTGGCAGAACGCGCAGCCGCAAGATGACCCCCGTCGGGGCCGCGATGACCGCCCGTTCCTGGGGCGCCTCCAGCGGCAGAAAGTACGTATCTCGCGTTCCAAGATTCTCGAGTCAGCCTTGAAGGTTATGGATCTGTATGGTAGCTCTCAGAGCATTCTAGAGGTTGAGTACTTTGAGGAGGTCGGCACTGGTCTCGGCCCCACCCTGGAATTCTACTCCACGGTGTCCAAGGAGTTTGCGACCAAGAGGCTCAAGATGTGGCGAGACGCCGATGGGTCACACTCCGACCCCGACGAGTATGTGTCTGCGCCTAATGGTCTCTTCCCTCGGCCTTACGGTGAGGATGGGTTCTCGAACACCAGCGGGGAGCGTGTCCTGCAGCTCTTCAGGACCCTGGGCAAGTTTGTGGCGAGATCGATGATCGACTCTCGTATCATTGACATCAACCTGAACCCCATCTTCTTCCGTATCGGAGACGAGTCCTCGGGCATCAAGCCATCGCTGGGAGCCATGAAGCTTGTGGACCCGGTACTCGCACGTTCACTGGTCCTCGTGAAGAAGTTCGCGTTGGCCAAGAAGGAGATCGCCGAGGACCCTAACCGCAATGCGACACAAAAGGTCAATGATATTCAGGAGATCACCATCGACCATGGCGTCCGGATCGAGGATCTGTCGCTTGACTTCACCTTGCCCGGCTATGCCGACATCGAGCTCGTGCCCAACGGGTCACAAATCATGCTGACCATTGACAACGTTGATCAGTACCTTGACCGGGTGATCGACATGACACTTGGGAGTGGTGTCCGACGACAAGTGGATGCTTTCCGCACTGGTTTCTCTCAGGTCTTTCCCTATCAAGCCCTCAGTGCCTTTACTCCCGAGGAGCTGTGCACTCTCTTCGGCCGTGTTGACGAGGATTGGTCCCTTGCCAGTAAGTTTCGCCGCCTCACCCCCCTCCCCCCCCTTCTTCCCCCTGTGCATTCAAGACATCGAGACTGACACAGATCGCAGCCCTTATGGATTCTGTCAAGGCGGACCACGGCTTCAACATGGACAGCAAGAGCGTGCGGAACCTGCTGCAAACGATGAGCGAGTTCACACCACCACAACGACGGGACTTCCTTCAATTTACCACCGGCAGCCCCAAACTACCAATCGGAGGTGAGCACACGTGTGTTTCGTTGTCTCGATAGGTGCGCAGAGCTAACAATGGTATAGGTTTCAAGAGTCTTACGCCCATGTTTACGGTCGTCTGCAAGCCCAGCGAGGGTCCCTACAGCTCGGACGACTACCTGCCCAGTGTGATGACCTGCGTCAATTACCTGAAGCTGCCCGACTATACGGACATCACCATTCTGAAGAAGCAGCTCTACACTGCCATGAGAGAGGGTCAAGGTGCCTTCCACCTCTCATAAAAAAAAATTGCATCAGCTTATAAGCACCATTACGTCCACGCATCGCTTCCCACCGCCATTGCATTGATACTGGATGGTCTAACGGAGGGATGTACCTGTGGTCTTCCATCGCTCACCTCTGCGTCAGGGGCTGATGATCACTTGCAAGGCAACAAGAGGAGGCTTTTTTCTTCTTCTCTCTTTTTGTGTGTGTTTTTCTTTCTTTTTTTGGGGGGGCCGGTCAACAGCACGCACTGGAACACAGGGGAAACGGATTCCATAAACCCAGGGTCTATGAGGTTGATTGTGTTTAAAACTTTTATCCTTTGTGTCTCGACCGTTTGATGAGGGAGTAAAATTACATGGTGACAAGGGCACGGCGGCGTACATTGGTCAATCCAGGTTGAATTTGCGAAGATAATGGCCGGCGCTCTGATAGTTCTATTGCATTATTTTGTGAATGTCTAGGTCCGAAACTGTCAACACAGCGCCTGTAGTGGAGTTTTCGGAGTACCATGATGTGTGAGCGACACCTAATTGTTCATCCTACTCAGTGGTCCTGCTCCGTGATCGTATTGTTGTTGTTTTGTGTATGGCAGTTGCATGCTTACATAAGCTGATTGATGTCATCTGTTGGCAGGCATTGTTATAGTGGTCATTATAGTAGGCGGCCTGTAGGCGACGCGTCTCAAGTCGCGTGTGTTAGTTTGTTGGCCCCTGCCAGCGCATGGTCCACCAACAACTACAGGGAAGTGATGACCTGAGTGGCCCCCTTGCCCACCTTTCCCCCCCCCCCCCCACACAGCACCGGACCTCCCTATTCATGACCTTGGTCATGTCTGCCTAGAACAAATTATGAAAGAAGGCCCCATTTGGCCCAAGATTCATCCACGCAACCGCGAAAGACCAACAATGAAGATGGCGCCGACGACGCGTTCCACACGCGCCTCGAAAGGAACCACTGTCGCGAATGACTCCGGCCTGAACGGCGATGTAGATACCATCCCCTCAACGTCGACGACGTCAAGGACGAGGACAAATAAGAAAAGCGGCGGCAGGAGCAATAAGAACAAGGTCTACCGCAAGGCGTCACCTGCACCCGAACCTGAACAGGCCAAGTTTCCCGTGCGGCGGAAGACGGTACGGCAGAAGAAGGCGACGAGACAGAGCCTGCCTGCGTCGTTGACGGGGACGTCGTCGTCGTCGTCTACGGCGAGAACCAGTGGGAGGAAGACAAAGAAGGAAGACGATCCGAAACAGTCGACGCTCACGCAGATTGGGTGGGTGCCGAGTACCTTCCCGGACGACATGATGGAAGATGATAATGACAACGACGACTTGGGTGCGAGGTTGTTGGTGGATCTGACGGGGATCAGTGGGGATGAAGAGGGAGAGCGGGATGGCTTCGAGTCGTCCCTTGAGCCCTCTGCAAGAAACACGAAGAATAAGATGACGGGCAGGGACAAACACGCCAAGAAGCCCAACAGGGGACGCAAGAGGAGAAAGACAACGGGGGATCTTGAGCTCGAGGGTGAGGAAGACGAAGAAGAGGAGGAAGAGGTTCGGTCGAGCTCGAGATTCCATACGCAGACTCTAACGCAGATGCCCTCCTGGAGGCAGTCTGAGCAGGGTGATGATGGTGGTGATCTCCTGGGGATGGTGGAAGCTGATCCAGATGATGAGCCTGACGGCATCGGCACCCATCCCGACGCAGAGACAGGAGACGGAGCCGATGCCTACAACACTACGCCTCAGCCAAAGAAGAGGAAACGACCCTCGCCATCTCCTATCCCAGCTGAGCTCACACAAGGCCAACAAGAGCAAGCCGTTTTTCCGCCACGCCAAAGCACGACCTCTGCTCACGCGCCGGCAACGCCGAGCGCCCAGCGCCTCATCCACGCCGAGATTCCCTCCTCTCAACCCTCGCCCTTTACCCCAAACCTAGAGATAAGCCATCGGTACTGGTCACCTCTGAACCTGCAGAGACAAGGCATAGAACGCACGCCGCTCAAGGAGAAGTCAACCAATGTTGAGGAGCCGACACCGAGTGCCAGTGGGCGGGTACCACCTCAACTTCGGAAGGAACGGAGTGAGGTGCCGGACTCATGGAGCACAGTCAATGGCGGGTTGGGCTCGAGTCCTGTCAGGGCACCTGGCTCGAGCCAGACCCAGAGAGTCAAGCGGACGCCATTGAAGGAGATTCATTTTGCGGACGTTAGCCTTGAACTGGGTGAGCGCGGTGCTGAGATGGAGGGTCAGGAGGGAGTTGAACCCTCACAAGACTCGGCAGGGCCGGAGGACGAGGTCATTCTGGACTCTGACGAGGAGTTCCAGATCTTTGAGGATGGTAATCACGATGTACATGGCCAGCCCCAGCCGGCAGGCACGCCTGAGCCAGCTGTTCGGCTGTCCGGCCAGCTCATTGAGGAGATCCGCACGCCTACACGAGCCCCTCGTTCACCTGGTCAGGTCATCGACGACGATCAGTCAGCACCGGAAAACACCGCACGACAGACAGTGCCGCATCAGGAAACACACAGCAGCCCAGCCGAGGAGGACGCAGCGGAGGTTTCGGACGCCGATGCTAGACACAGGCCCTTGGAGGAGCATATACCAAGCCGTCTACCAAGCAAGAGTCCTTCTCGGCCCCCTGTCGGAGCCGTTGGGTCTAGGGCGATGCCCACGTCGTCCGTCCGCAAGAGCGCAGCACAAAAGCCGCCTTCACATGTTGACTCGCATCGACCATCTACACCCGAGCCTCCTATTGAGGATGAAGACGAGACGGAGCCCGAGACACCGACTCACCGACGTCGACGACCTAGTAGCTCTAGCGCCGTTGAGAAGGAGACGCCGTTGTCATCGCCGCAGAAGACCTCACCAGCGATGCCGCCGGTCTCTCAACTCGGCTACAGGTCTCAGGCCTTCGAGTCGCAGCGTGTTCCCTTTGAGATTATCCGCCAGATGGCGCCGCAGACTGACCGCTCAGACGTGATTGTGTCGATCCACCCGGAGCATGTTGAGGAGATTGTCGACGGCACCAAGACGCACGAGTTCCGCAACTTCCGCCTCCACCAGGTCGCGCGGATCTGGATCTACATCACTCGTCCCGCGTGCGAACTCAAGTATATGGCCGTCATCAGCGGGTACAAGCTCCCCGGCGAGATCTCCGCCGATGACCTCGGCATTGGGAACAAGGCATTCAACGAGGGCAAGGGCAGCAAGTACGCGTATGAGCTGCAGCAAGTGTACCAGCTGAACAACCCAGTCTCGCTGGATCGGATGAAGGAGAACGGCTGGGTGGAGCAGGCACCCCAGAAGTTCAAGTACGTGCCGCCCGCGGTGCTTGGCCAGCTGATGGGAAACCTGAGGTGTGCACTCTTTGAGGAACGTGAGCATGAGGATGGGGAGGATGCAGAGGGAGAGGCCGGCGGGGGCGAGGCGACGATCAGCCAGGAGCTGGCTCAGCAGCTGAGGGGCGACATCGAGGGGGCGACGCACCTGATGAGGGGATTGCCCTCCTCACCACAGGACGACCGACCGCAACCTCACGAGGACATGATGAGGGAGCATACCACGGATGCCACTGTCGGATCCAGTCAGGATGCAGCGGACGGGGGCCATATCATCTCAACCCCCCCCCCTCGCCGCGTGCCTAGCTCTCAGAGGCAGGTCGCCCTCGCTAAGCTCGAAGTATCTCCTCCTAGCCGTCCGCAGGGGAGCGTCGATCAGATCGACGACAGCCCGCCCGCGGTGGCCGGACACGTGGAATACGAATCGCAACAGGTCGTCAGATCAACTGTCCGCCCCTCACAGGCGACTACAGCCAGCGCAGCAAGCCAGTCCCAGCGCCTACTCTCCCAGCAAGGCGGCACGCAGGATCACACGCCGGCAAGACGACCACAGATGGAGGGATCGAGCAGCCTGCCCAGCCTGCCTGAAGATATCATGTTTGTGGATGACAGTCCGGTGCAGGCGCGGACTGCTGCTGGTGAGAAGAGTGATGCCCATACCCAGTCGTCTTTGGGACTTGGCGTATTATTGCGGTCGTCGCAGGGCTTTGGACTCGGGGGCATTGGGGATGAAGAGGACAGTCTCATGGACGACTCGAGGATCCGGCTGCCACCCACCCAGGGCGAGGTCATCTGGGATTCCGAAGGAGAGGAGGAGGAGGAGTGTGTCCGGAAGGAGTGAGCACTGGACCTGTTGTCCAGAGATGAGTGAGTGCTCTCATGAGACATATCGTGATGATGCTATGTAATTGACCTCTGGTGGCTTCGCTAAGCAATGCATACATCCTCTTTCGGGAAAAAGTCAAGATTTGAACATCTGATGGCTACTCGCTACGATGGAGACTCGGTCTCATGAGCTGTCATGGTTCAGGAAGCCTCGAGGTTGCTGCAAATAGTAGTACTAATTAATTACCACCCCTAGTCATCTTCCCGCCTCCAGCCTGATCTAACCAAGTTCTAGCGCTCTCGAAAACGTTGAGCATTATTATTATTATTATTATTATTATTATTATTAGTGTAGTGGTTGCTCCACCACCCCAGGCTTGACAAACAATGCAGCTTGTATTTTTATGAACCAGCCAAGCTGTTGATCTGAAACCAATCTTTGGGTAGTATGACAAAACAAAACAAATCTGACAAATGGAGGGCAAAAAAAAGAAGAAGAAGAAGAAGAAGAAGAAGAAGAAAGAAAAAACAGGTTCGCGACTCGAGGATCGTCCTATTAGCTTGACCAATTATGTGGTAATAGTGACATGTTACGAATAGAGAGGAGGGAGAGGGGGGGGGGGAGAAGGGGCGCCTAGGAGTGTAAGACGTGGTTCCAGAATTTAAGCACAGAGGCTTACAGGGCCCCTGGTCAGGCCTTCCTCAGGCATGCTATAGGTGCTACCATACTGTGCATAGTGTACATAGTACTATGCGGTAAGGAAGTGTGTACAGCAAGTAACTACTTAGTATGACCTCATCCTTGCTGCTCCCCACCCCCCTGGACGCAAGTTCGTCATAGCCCGCCCCCGACCGTTACAGCTCAGACGTGGGGTGGGCATGATGAATAGAGAGAGCCTAGGGAAGGAAAACAAAAACAGTCGACAGCTTGTTGATGGCTGGCTGGCGTGAATTGTTTTTTCTTCTTCTTCTTCCATCCTCCTCATGAACGTTCTTGCTTTATTTATTTTTCTTTCTTTCCAATCGTTTGTTTTCTCCCAGGGCAGAGAAACAAGCATCCTGTACTGTGCCCTGGACTTTGAAGTGTGAAGTCAACCCCTCACTATTCCCACCTATCCTTCCTCTATCCCAAGGCGACCGAGAGAGAAAAGAAAAGAAGAAGAAGAAAGAAAATATCACCGTAAAAAAAAAAAAAATGTCCAGCACCAACCAGGAAAGCTTCGACGAGGAGGCAGCAGGCAGGTCCTACACCAAGCCGCGGTCGGGAGGACACCCCATCCCCACCATCCAGGGCTACAGGGAGCACAGGCGCCAGCTCCAGGGCCAGCTGCAGGAGACCGAGGAGGCGCAGGAGGGGCCTGAGGATGCGTCCAGGCCGCGGCGGGCGTACGACTCGGTCAAGCAGATCTTTAAGGGGGAGGAGGACGAGACACAGCACCGCCATGAACCGTACCCGGCTGCGAACAGGCACTATGTCGTGAGCCCTGGTCAGGAGGGGCAGATGGGTGGTGAACGGCAGGCGGATAAAGATGATGGTGGTGATGATGCTGCTGCTGCTGGGCAGGATAATGATGGTCCTAATTCTGTGGAGGACGGGTTGAGACAAAATACTCAGCAGCAGCAGCAGCAGCAGCAGCAGCAGCAGCAGCAGCAAGACGGTGGTGATGAGGAAGAGGAGGGGCAGCAGCAACGGAATGCCCAACATGAACGGGACACCCAGCAGAAACGAGATGCTCAGCAGCAGCAGCGAGATGACAAGGACGGACAACAGGTAGAGAAATCCGCCACCGAACACGTCGCCTCCACGACCGACCCCAAGGCGAAACGCAAGGCGATGAAGAAGGCTTCTCGCAACGCAGGCGGCCGCGAGGTCACAGATCCGGTCACACACCTACCACTTGTCATTCACGACCAGACGGACAAGGATCTCAACTCGGCGCCAGAGAACGAGCCTGAGCCAGGCGAACACCATACCACCGCCACAGGCCCGCAGGGAGCGAGCAAGTCGGACGAGCAGCTGAGAGATGAGCAGGAGACGACCCAGCGCGGTTTCAACGGTATCCAGAGGCTGTTCCCACCGCCCGAGTTCGAGCATCTCAAGAAGGAGCTCACAGGAGCCTATGAGAAAGCCGTGACGGCTGGGCTCACGGTGATTGCTGTTGCTGCCGCGGGACCGTTCCTCTTGTCGTCATGGTCGAAAAGCCAGGACCGCTGGATCCCATCCTTCTCGACCGTCCTGAGCCTCTTGTTCCTCGTCGCCGTGGCGCTCGCCACAGCATGGGGCATGGGCCAGTGGTTGTCCAAGAAGGTCGCCGACATCGTCGACGATGAGACCTGGGAGACCTCACGGCGTGAGGAGGAAGCCGTGCTCGACTCGGACACGGAGCTGCCGGAGTCGGTGCAGTGGCTCAACAGCCTCCTCGCCTCTATCTGGCCGCTGGTCAACCCGGATCTGTTCTCATCGTTAATCGACGAGATTGAGGATATCATGCAGGCCTCCTTGCCCAAGGTGGTCAAGATGGTGAGCATCGATGATATGGGCCAGGGCAACCAGAGCCTGCGCATCCTGGGCGTCCGGTGGCTGCCCTCGGGCGCGGCGGGTCAGAGTGTCGGGCCCGGTGGAAAGCTAGAACGTCCAGACAAGAAGGGACAGAGTGACCGGACGGATCCTGAGAGCGGCCAGGCGCAGGATACAGAGGAGGACAGGGAAAAGAACCTGGAGAATGGTGGTGGCGGCCAGGAAAAAGACGGCAAGCAGGAGAAGGACAAGCAGGAAGAGCAGACCGAGATCGCGATCCGTGAAGGCATGGAGGCCGAGGAGGGCGACTTTGTCAACCTCGAGATGGCGCTGGCCTATCGCAGCCGCACATCGGGTAAGAACATCAAGGAAAAGTCAAAGAATGCCCATCTTTACCTCAAGTTCTACTCGGTTGGCGGCGTTGCTCTTCCGGTCTGGGTCGAGCTCAGGGGCTTCATTGCCACTCTCCGCCTCAGGCTGCAGCTTACGGTAAGTCTGCATAGCCCCACACACACAAGCATCGATAGATGATATTCACCCTTCTGGGGTTTTGTTGAGAACTGAAGCTGATCGACCTGTGTGTGTCTGTCCAGCCCGATCCGCCCTTCGTCAGCCTCTGCACCCTGACATTCCTCGGACAGCCCAAGGCCTCCATGGCATGCGTTCCACTGTCGAAGCACGCCCCGAACTTGATGGACGTCCCCATGATCTCGTCCTTTGTCCAGTCCGCCATCGATGCAGCACTGGCCGAATACGTGGCCCCCAAGAGCCTGACGCTCAACCTCAAAGACATGCTCATGGGCGAGGACTTCAAGAAGGACACGGACAGCCGTGGCGTCGTCCTGGTCTTCATCAAGGCTGCCCACGGGTTCAAGCAGGGCGATGGCGGGATCGGCCCCGCACAAGGGTCCAGCGATGCATACTGTACTGTGAGCTGGGGCAAGTTTGGCAAGACCGTTGCGTCCACCCGGATTGTCCCCGAGTCGCAGGATCCTGAATGGCACGAGTATGCCGCGATTCTGGTCACGGCAGAAGAGCTCAACGCCGGCGAGAGACTGCGTCTGCAGCTCTGGGACTCGGACAAGTGGACGGCAGATGACGATCTCGGGCGGGTGGAGGTCGACCTCAAGGAGCTGATGCATAACCCGGAGACGCACAACAAGATGATGGACCGCGAGGACCGCTTCACCGGCCAGGATCCTGATGAGAAGATCCCCGGCTCCCTCCAGTGGTCGGTGGGGTACTTCGCCAAGGTCAGGATCACAGAGCAGCAGCTCCAGAAGCAGACCGTCGACGAGAACATCCGCACCAGGGACCAGCTCCGGCAGCATGTCTCTGAGCTGGCGGCCAACAAGCTGCGAGAGGCTGGCAAGCGCGACGACGACGACGACGACGACGACGAGCTGCACCAGCAGCGCGTTCAGGACTTCGCCGAGATTGAGGACAACATGATCATCTCTGCGCCACCAAGCCAGGAATACGCGTCCGGTATCCTCTCGGTACAGATCCACAACATCACCGGCCTCGAGATCCAGAAACTCCAGAAGCGATACAAGGGCGGTGATGACGACGATACCGACGGCGACGGCGAGACAGAGACGGGCGACGACATGCCGGACAGCTACTGCAGCATAATGCTCAACCACAAGAAGATCTATCGCACGCGCACCAAGCCCAAGAACTCCAAACCTTTCTTCAACGCGGGCACCGAACGCTTCATCCGCGACTGGCGCACGACGGACATCATGGTTGCCGTGCGCGACGCCCGAGAGCGCGAGAACGACCCGCTGATCGGCATGGTCTACCTGCCGCTGAAGAAGGTCTTCGCCGAGAAGAGCCAGGTCGTCGACGTGTACCCCCTCGTGGGCGGGGTCGGCTACGGGCGCGCGAGGATCAGCATGGTCTGGCGCAGCGTTGAGCTCAAGCTGCCGCGGAACCTGCTGGGGTGGGACTACGGCACGCTCGAGGTCCGCGGCGCCATACGCGCCCAGCCTGGCGGGCTGCCAGACAAGCTCCTCGGAAACAGGATCAAGATCCGCACCGACCTGGGCAAGACCAAGGTGTACAGCAACGGAGACCGCACGTGGTCACTCGGCAAGCGCGAGAACCGCGAGGGCGAGAGCGCGTTCCTCGCGGTGCGCAAGCGGTACGCCTCGGCGTTCGTCCTGGAGTTCCGCGAGAGCGTGCTCGGCCCGGACAAGAGCTCTGCGTTTGCGGTGCTCTGGCTGCAAGAGCTCGCCGACGAGGAGAGCGAAGTGCGGTGGCTCAAGGTGTGGAAGGGCGGCAAGGACCGGCTGGGACGGGCACAGAAGAACTATGACTACCGCGGGCTCGACGAGGGCGAGCAGCCGCTGGGGGAGGTCGAGCTGGAGGTCAAGTTCTGGCGGGGGCTCTCTGGGTACCACAAGCACTTTGCGTCCCGCAGCAAGACGGGCAATATGAGGGATGTGATGGAGTGTCTTGATACGATCACGGATGAGAACCTCGCCAAGGACGACGACGAGGAGGAAGGGGTCGTGACGGATGAGGAGGACTCGTCGTCGTCCTCGGATGAAGATGGGAATCATAATGACGGTCGGGACGAGAATGGAAAGAGAAGGAGCAGTGGTGATAAGGAGGCTAAGAAGAAGCTAAAGGTGCACACCAACGACTCCTCTTCCTCGGACGACTCCAGCGCCGCGTCGGACGACGACGAGCAGCAGGGGTCAGGCAACTCCCACTCCACCCTGTCCCTACACAACCTCAAGAAGCTGGGCAAGGCGCCCAAGAAGATCCTGCACAACCCCGTCCAGGGCACCGCCTCCGCGGCGCTGGATGTCGTGGCGCCGGGCCACAACGACGAGGACGACGGGTCCAGGGGCCTCGGGAACAGCCTGCGCGACTACAAGGACCACCACAAGCAGCTGCACCGCAAGCACAGGGGCATCATGCAGTGGCGGGCGGCGAGGGAGGCCGACCACCTTGGGGGCAAGCTGAGCAACCTGAAGGATAATGTCAGCGGGCTGTTTCATCATGGCGACAAGGAGGCTGGTGTGGAGACTGAGATATAAAATTTTGGTGAGTTCGAGAGCATGGCATGGCATAGCGGAAGGGGTATTATTGAGGGACGCATTGGGGACTCTTCTTGATTTGGCATGTGGGAAAAGGGTAATTAATGATGACTTGATCCTTTTTTCTTTCTTTTTTTTTCTTTTAAAAAAAAAACTGCTCAATTTCGCAGAAGCCCAAGGATCTTCTTCGTTTTAAGATGAAATCCCAGCCTCTCTGGTGCAATTATACTGACACAATATTAATGGAGTAACCGCCCAATGTCATCTTGTAGGCTTAATACCACCCATAATATATCACGTGCCACGTAGCAGAGCATCTCGCCAAGCCAACTGGGCCCTCGTAAATTGATCCTCGTAGAGTTCCCATGATTGTGAAAAGAATATAAATATATATATATATATATATATGTCCTACATGCTATTCATAATACTGCCCTCCTTTGTGTCCCCTCTCTCTCGCCTCAACGACCTTGGGCCTTGGCTTGCAGGGCCAGCGCAGTCTGGACAGCAGGCCTGGCCATGAGCCTCTTGTGCCATGCGTAGAAGTTGGGATACTTGCTCTCCGGCACGATGGCTCCGGCCTCGTCACCAAAAATGAAGGCAAACATGCTGTCCCAAGGGATGAAGGCGATGTCGGCGTAGGTGCTGTGGTGACAAAGAAAGGTCGTCAGCCAGGGCATTTTTCCGAAGAAATGTTTTCTCTCTCTGTCTCTCTCTCTCTCTCTCTCTCTCTCTCTCTCTCTTATGATTCTAAAGAGGGAGGAGTGAAAGGGGGAAGGCAAGAAGAGGTAACGACAAAAAAAGAAAGAAAGAAAGAAAGAAAGAAGAAAAAAAAGAAGGATTACTTACCACTTCTCACCGACAAGATACGTCTTGTCCTTCAAGATCCCATCCAGCACGCCCACGACGCGAACAAGCTGTTCGTCATACCTCGCCTTGGCACTGGGCACGTCCCCGGGGTGAAACTTGCGGAACCAAGTGGTCTGGCCAAAGTACGGCCCCTGGCCGGACATCTGGAAGTGCAGGTACTGCTTGAGGTGGTACTTGTCCGGGAAGGACGTGAGGGTGAGCTTGTTCTCCTTGTCGTAGGTGTCGACGAGGTACTCGATGATGGCGCCCGACTCCCAGAGGGTGATGCCCGTGTTGGGATCCTCGATGGAAGGGGCGCGGCCGTTGGGGTTGATGCTGGTGTAGGGGGGTTGCTTTATGTCTTGGTTGTTCACGAGTTTCTTTGTTGGGGGTTGGCGTGATGAAAGATGGGTTAGCCATGTGTGTATGATTTAATTTTTATTTATTTATTTATTTCAAAGAGTGGTAAAAAAGAGAGAGAGAGAGACTTGCGGTTTCGTACGGCACGCCGAGCTCTTCGAGAATCATGACCACCTTCCACGGGTTGGGGCCGAAATGGGCTAGGTAGGGAGGATTGTAGTTATCAGTTACTGTAGCATCTTGATGATAGTTTTCTAGGAATGGTAACTCACTGTAGACGAGAATTGGCTTCGACATTGTTACTGTTGTAAAGTCACACAATCTGCTGTGCTTGCTGTAATAATCTATCGACGTTTGGTTTTTGTAGGTATCGAGATGTTGAGGAGAAGGGAGGTACAGTACGATGAGAATGACAGTTTGAGGGGGAGAAAGAGAGTAAGGGTCTGCATATTATTTATACTTTTCAACAGGGGCCCTTGAACAATATCCATCCCCTTCAAAAAACAAATGTAGTAGGCCATCATCCTAAGTGTTGACCAGGGAGACATGCGAATCCCGCGCAGACCTACCGCCTCCAACCTAAACTCCGGACGAGACTCTCGGCGAATATCCTCAACCTGTTGGTCCGACGCAAAACAGAGCATCGTCTGTCATGTTCTTGGCACTTTTGAATAATATGTCTTATTACGATGACTGAAAAAGCCACAGTGCAACGTGAAAACGCTCACATGTGCAGAAAAAACTTCTTTGCTGATTAGTGATCGATTTGTTGAGGCAAACGCCGGGCTGAATCTGAACTTAAAATTACTCCCACTCCCTATTGAGTGTCTGCCTAACCAGGACGGTATGGAATTGTAAAAAAAGGCAACAAAAAAAACTTGTTCGATTAATATGCCGCAGATAGGAAAGCCCGATGATGACTTTTTCTCTGCGTTGCAACCATAAGACCAAACTGATATTAGTCCTTTGGTTGCTTCCTGGGCCCCCAAAGTGTAAATTGCCCGGCTGTCAGCCTCGCAAGGCAGGCAAACCGGACGAATTTATAAACACCGTTGTGGACACGGTGAGTCAAATTACACCGTCCATCAAGATGGTTCTCACATATTGGTATCTTGTAATTACCAGTAGGTCAGCTGATCGAGTCTTACTGACTTGTAAGACTTCAAGACAGCAAAGACTTGAACACCGCCTGGAGTGGCATCTGAGTGATTGATTCATTAGCCAAGAGCCATCAAGACTTGTGCACTGTAATTGGATGCATCACCGGTACTGATTCTCAGTACGGGTGCCAAGAGGGAAGATACTTTATTGGAAGAAATCGAAAGCTGGTCCGGTTTTGCTTGCTCTAGTGAAAGCCTCCCTCCCCCCCCCTCGGGCTCCTACTCATGCCAAGTCATGCCAGGAACTCCTTTGCAACTCCTGGACTCGTTGAGTGACACATGCTCAACAAAGGTAGGTGGGTAGAAGAGCAGACCCTCTGATGATAAAAACCCATAAATAAGGGAGGAACATGCATGTATACTTGTACAAGGTCATCATCTATTTCCCCCTTTCCAGCCCCTCAAATGCAATCCGGCCAGCCCATATCATTTCCCTCCCTTGGCGCCCCCCCCCCCTCTTCCCCCTCCCATCATCGATGTGGTTGGTACCTTTTAAAAAGTGAAGAGCCCGTCAGAAATAGCACCGTGTCTCAAGTGACTAGTTCTCGAACAGGCAGCAGCAGCAGCATTATTTCAGGAGGGCCTTCGGTATCATCAAAGCTGTTTCGCCATTTCATTGCTCGTCAGTGTATCCTACAAATAGGAGAGAACAAAGGAAAGTTTTTGACGGATTCGTCTGTTAGGTGCTGTGTCATGGTTGGTCAGGGACCGAGAGCTGTGTGTTCGTTCAATAGGAGTAACCGTTGCCGTTGGGAACGTAGTCCTCGAAATATGGGTGGTTACAGGCCATCTTGGCAGAAAGGCGACCTGCTGGGTCGTACACCAACATGGCCTCCAGCAGGTCTAGGCCATGGTGATCAAGGTTCTGGCACAGGGGCTTTCCGTCACGGGTCCACTTAGGGAAGGAGGACTTGAAGTCTGGGTAGCTAGTAACGCCAGGCCAACACTCTTCCGTAGGGGTACCGAGGACTCTGTTAGACGTTGTTAGCCAAGAGCATCGCAGACCAAACACACACACACATACAGAGAGAGAGAGAGAGAGAGAGACAGCGTAGTGAGTATGCCACCAAAGAAAAAGAAGGAGAAAAAGAAGGAGAAAAAGTACTCACCTGAAGATCTTGAAGATCTCATCAATCTCAGAGTCACCAGGGAACAGGGCCTTGCGTGTGCACATCTCGGCGAAGATGCATCCCACTGACCACATGTCGACACCGGTGGAGTATTGCCTGCCACCCAGCAGGATCTCGGGCGCCCGGTACCACAAGGTCACAACCTCGTGGGTGTATGTGCGCAGGGGAACACCAAAGGCACGCGCAAGACCGAAATCAGCCAGCTTCAGGTTTCCCTCCTTGTCGATCAGCAGGTTCTGGGGTTTCAGGTCGCGGTGCAGCACGCGGTGGGAGTGGCAGAACTTGACGCCGTGGCAGAGCTGGCTCATGAACTTCTTGATGATCTGGGAGCCGAGGCCTAGGCTCGCGAGCTCGTCGCTTGTGCCCTCGGGCAGGGCGCGACCCCTGCCACCGTCCGCCACGGGCAGGGCCTCCATGTACTTCTTGAGGTCGAGATCGAGGAACTCGCAGACGAGGTAGAGCTTGTGGCTGTCGGCATGGACGATGTTGAGCAGGCGAACGATGTTGGGGTCTCTCATCTCCTTGAGCAGGGAGATCTCTCGGATGGCGGTGGAAGGAACGCCTTCATCTTCGGCCTCGAGCCTGATCTTCTTGAGGGCAACGATGCGGTTGTCGTGGAGACGGTCCAGGGCCTTATAGACCACACCATACGTGCCTGCACAATGCCATCAGCCTTGACCATACACACTCAGCAGGCTCTTCCAAAGGGGGACCAACCCTCTCCAACCTTCTCCAGCTTCTGGTAGTTCTCCATCTTGATGTCGGAAGGGGCCTGTCGGATCACTTGTCAGTCAAGGGTCTCCAGGGGTGGTATGTGGCGTTGGCTGTCGCGTACTACCTTGAATCACACAAGAAAGCGGTCTGGAAAAGCGTGTGGTGGTGGTTAGCGGTTGTAGCAGGAACAAGCCACGATTGCTGGTCTCGTCTTGTTGCAAACTGTGAGGCCCAATTGATCTGGTACCGAATATTGGTATGTGGCAGCGTTGAAAGGGACCAAACCGCTAGGAGAGACGCGGTCGAGGAGCGAAAGAGGAGCGAAAGGATGCCTTGATGGGGCCCTGTACCTTTCTATTGCCCCGTCAGGACCTGTTGTTGTTCCAACTTGGCTGTTGTGGGTGTTTATATGTTGAATGGATGCCCCTCCTTTTGCAACAAAGATACCCCCTCGGTTGTATGGGCTCCTCCGCCTCGAAAAATGAGCGAAACTTGACTTGGTGCACGAGAGGTCACCTGCACCGCACCGCTGTGGGATGTTGGACTCCGAAGCGTTTGGAATCGATCGGTGGCCGTGTCGAGTGGGTGGTGTCGAGACTCGGGTCGAGGCTGATGTGTTGTTTCGGTTGTTGTTGTTGTTGCTGTTGCAAGAAGGGATGATTGGCGGGCAAAACAAAGACGCGATCGAAAGCTGGTTTAACGCGTCGTTGGACAGCCTGGGCTGAGCTGAGCCTTTAGGGGGGAGAGTCCCTGTTTAGTTGTCTCCAGGGGGATGGTGGGGCTAGAGCAGCCACTGTTTTTTTTATCGATAAGAGCGCCTTGACGCATGTACCGTAAAGTACGTACCAAGTCATAAACTTTGATTCAAAGTTGCTTGCCTTGAAGTGGATGATTTCTTGCCATGCATGTTACATGGCTGAGATGAAGAGAGACCACCAGAACCTCACCATTTACTTATAGATTTACTTGAATGCTTGTGTCTTTGAGAACGAACCACAGACTACGCCTCTCACCACCAACAAGAACCCTGAATAGAACATCGACTGTGGGAAACGCTCGCGAAGAGCAAAGTCCAGAGATTTCCCTGAAGACCACGAGAGAGGCACCACAGTTGCGCCGCCCGGATTTCTACTCTGCGTTGTGGGCGGCTTTGTGGAGGGGATAGGACAGGATGACGGTCGATCTCAGCACGCTGGATGCTCACGAGCAGCCCTCAGATCACATGAGGGCAGTATGGAAAGGCTACTCGAAGACAGACAACTCGGCGTTGCTCAAGAGCGATTCAATCGACGATCTATCGGTGCCCGAGAGGGCTGCGGAATTTCTCAAAGCAGGCACTATCTCAGCCGAGAAGATAAAGACGGCCTTTTCTCATCTCGCCCCAGACGACCCATCCTCAGCCCAGGTGGATGAAGATGCTATTGTCTATCACCATCCTATATTACCCGGTCAGTAGAAAGCTTTCTTCACACTGAGGTGAGACCACATGGAGGTGTACCCTGTGTACACTGTCTACTGACACCCTCATCAGGGCTCCTTGTCGTCCCCAACCTCATACCACCAAGTATCCAGAGGATTTTGCTGTCCCGTCTCATCCACAGAGACCTTAGCCAACCTCACCACCAGACAAATATGCATCTACATTATGACTTGCCCTACCCGAAACACGACGTGACAGACGAGCCCGCATCATTCTTCACCTATCCACCGGAATCGGAAACCAAGTTTATCCCCAAGGACCCTTCCGTGCACAAGCCCCTCTCCATCAAGCAGGTCCTGGAGCGGAAGCTGCACTGGGTCACACTTGGGGGTCAGTACGACTGGACAAACCGCGTGTACCCGGGCGAGAGGCCACCTGAATTCCCCCCTGATGTCGCGGGCCTGCTTGAGGCACTGTTTCCGGAGACGTTGGCCCAGGCGGCTATCGTGAACTTCTACACGCCGGGGGACACTATGATGATGCACCGGGATGTGTCCGAGGAGACGGACAAGGGACTGGTGAGCCTGAGTATGGGATGTGACGCGCTCTTCAGTAAGTCCATTCCCTACACAGAAAGCACCTCCAAAAGTCGTGGGGACTAAGACACGTCGGCCTAGTGATTGCGCCTAATGATGTCGGCAAGATGTCAGAAGAGGACCGTCCTGCCAATGGTGAAAAGGAGCATCTGCTGCTGCGGATCAGGTCAGGCGATGCCATCTACATGACGCAGGAGGCCCGCTACGCATGGCACGGCGTGCCCAAGGTACTGAAGGGGACGTGCCCGGACTATCTCGAGGACTGGCCGGCGGAGGACGGAAAGTATGAGGAGTGGCAGGGCTGGATGAAGAACAAGAGGATCAACTTGAACGTGAGGCAGATGAGGGACTAATTAGCACCCATCGGAAGCGTCCGAACCTCCGACCTGGATCTTTATCGAAAGCACGCTCCATGAAGACCCTTGCCATACTGGTCATCATGGACAACTTTCCCGCCCTTGTGGCCCAAGCTTGGTTTCGAAGGTGAAGTAGGTCAAGTGAGTGTATGCTATAGAGGAGACTGGCTGGTCAAGGGACTGGCGAGAGCATACGGGTGACTCTCTTGGTGTTCGATAGGGAGAGAGGTAGGCACCATATCAAGACATGGCGACACGAGGGAGATACGCTCAACGATATATAGGAACAGCCGAAAAAAAGGTAATCCTGTGGCTGTCTACTACGACATGCGAAAGTCTTTTCAGTCTACCAAGACCCTTCTGCTCTCGCGTATTCCCCTACGTCAACGTCTCGGAACCTAAACGCAGTACGCCGGCGGCGAACTCTGATTCAAGATCATCGTCACCTTGGCGCCCTCTCACACGGCAGCATATGCGAGTTCTCGCCCTTTTCACCCCGTACAGCATGCCTCTCGACTCAACCTCGACCGTCCACGAATCGCTCCTCGTATTGCGAGGGGACAGGCTGTCCCACTTACGTGACCATCATGATGTCTCGAAGCAATTTCCTAGGTCACTTAGGATACCCCGTCACCCATCCACACGGCAACACACAAGTCGCACACGAGACGTCTCAGACATCCATCATCCTCATCTCCTCATCTCCTCATCTCCTCCCACGCCGGGTTCCTATTACTTACCCACCGCAGAGGCCGCGCGTGACATCACCAGCAGCCAGCGGAGCAGGACACCTGACGACGATGGATGGGCTGTGAGGGGCCGGGACCCAGCGACCGCCCCCCTCAGGCTCCCTCCGTCCCTCTCCCTCTTTCCCCTTCCCTCCCAGAGCTCCAGATCAGGTACCATCTGTGTAGCCGTCTGGCCGTGGGGTAGCTACTACCGGGGGCCAAAAAAAAGAGGTTCCCTCTCGATCCTAAAGAGGAAGTCCTCGAGCAAGAGAAGCATGCAAGAGGGGAACACAACCTCTCGGGTCTCACAAAGTTCTCACCGCATGAAGCACAGCCATCATTCACTCAAAACTAGCACCGTAAACCCGGGAAACCCGAATGATGACAAAACATAAAATTAAAAAATTAAAAAAAAGAAACAAAAAAAAGACGTATCATGCACGTCTCCCCCGGTCTTCTCGATATAGCAAATCCTGTGGGCATAAAAAAAAAGAAAAAAAAGCTGACGTCCAATCCCAATCACTCTTTGCTTCCCCCCTTCCCCCCTCCGCCACCTTTACACGCCCCAGGTTTTGTTTTTGTCATCCCTCTCTGGACCTCCCATCCGCCTGTTCCGGCCATGAAAACGTTTTTTTTGTGCATATTATGCGCCCTGCCGTCAGCGCGAAGCCCCCAAGCGAGCGCCCGGCCGAAAGAGCCCAATAGAGAGGCAGAGAGGGACCCAATGGGCCAATACACGGCTCCGTCAGGATTCAAGCATGTGCCGATGAGACTGCGACCCCAAGAAGACAGACAGACAGACAGACAGACAGAGAGCAGGGAGGCCGCATTTTGGACGATTTCCACACAAACCTGGTTCGCTTTGTGCACAAACGACAGATACGAGGTCCGATCTGTCTCGAATCCTTGAAGACCTAGGTCTCAGTGGTCTGTCCTGCAGTCCCGGAAGAGGTCGCTTCCAGCTTCAGCTGTGGTGATGATAGTAAGAAACAGATAACCCACGGGGTCGTAGAAAAAAGAAGAAACAAGGCCCAGATGCTCAAGGGGGGAGGGGCAGGATGTAGGTCTTTCCGATGGCATGATGCAAGACATTGTTTTCCCACCCTTCTCCCCCCAGGAAAACGAAAGGGCGTATGCTCCACCCATCCGCGCGGCTGTTGACGAACAACCATTAAGCGCCCAGAATCTCGTATTTTTTTTCTTTCTTCTTCTTCTCCTGTCTTCATTCCCCTCCTCCTTCTTCAGGAAGTGAAAGGCCTACTTCTTACTATCATCCTCTCTCACTCTCGCCAGAGAGAGCGCGCGCGCTTGCGTTCGGCCCCCACTCCCGTCTTTGTGCGTTGCTGACCATGTTTTGGCGCCCAGAGTCCTTTCCCGGCCGGCCGGGCGCCAAAAAAAAACAATAACAACAACAAAATAAACGAAATTGCATTGTCCCTACTTGGTTACGCGCCTAAGCTTTGCCCACGAGTCAAAATTGGAAGAGGGAGAAGAATGACAGATAGACAAAAGGTGTGGGGTTTTGGTCAACCGCCTCAGCCACGGCCGCGGCCCTAATATCGACGCGCGCCCTCAGGCGAGCAGAAGCTACCATGCTCATCTACTGCTGGTATGATTCAGTGGTCCTTGTGCCGTTCTGTTGGGCGGTTGTACGTAGCTGCGAGCCGGGTGGCTGCATTCATGAGGCGTCGCGCCTCCGTCGTGGGGACCCGCCCCGGGGGGGGGGGTAAGGGGGAATAACGGGTTGTCATAATGCTATGGTATTATGCTGATCGATGCGTTGTACTATAGTATGTTATGTTGATTTACACGCCGTGAGTCATGAGTTAGAAAGAAGGCGACGATGTTACGGCCGCGAAACGCGCTTGGGGATCGCACTGCATAGGCGGTCTGTTCTGGCGGTCAACGTCCGGATGGAGAGGGATCCTGGCCTTCCTTTGATGCTCGCCTGCTGTGGATTGCTACTACTACTAGTTGGTATAGCATGTACAATATAATAGGACGTACTGCTATAGTAGGGCGTGTTGCCTCTGCTTGGTCTGACGCCTGGTTGGGGTTTCTGTGCTGACAACTGACACGATGTTCCTTGCTGCGCAACCCGCCCTTTGTGTGCGAAAGGGGGGGGGGGGTGCACATCGGATGTATCATGAGTCGTTGAAACCTTGATCTCGGCATGCGCGCGTGGTCCAGCTGGGCTGGTCATGATGATGATGATCATCATGGTTAAAATATCATCATGATACCCCAGAGTGGCTGATTCTAAGACACACAGACACACAGAGAAAAGAGATATACACAAGCAAGAAAAAGTATGATCAAAATAAAACAAGAGTTGATCTCGGCTATTCCCTATCTGGCATCTTCTTCCTCCCACACACACACACACACACACAAAAGGTGGTGGGTGGGTGGCATCCGGGTTTCATCGCTGCACAGTCCAGTGTCATCCGCCACATTTCCTCGGCGTCCACAAACCCCCAAAAGTGACAAAGACCCAAATGATCACCACCTAGTAAATGACTGACGTGCTCCGCCCCGGGTTCCGGTCGGCCTCTCCTATGGAAGGCCTACACACCCTCCCAAGACTACCATGACATACCCGTCGGCCTTATTTTTCATCTATTTCTTTTCCCTTGTCACACACACATCGCGGGCCTTTTTTTTTTTCTCTTTCCTTCTTTTTTCCAGCCTGCGGGCGGCGGGCTGGAGTTTTGGTCCGTGAGCACAAGGGCGGACGGATTTTGTCTGTCTCGCGGGCTGCCATCTTTGGTCGTGAGCTGCCTCTTTTGGGAGAAGAGGAGGGAGGGAAGGGGAGGGGTAATGGTAGATCTACATCTTACTGCTCCCTTCATCTCGCAGATCGCAGGCCTCACCACTCACTCACTCATCGGATGAAGTGCGGGTGTGCTCTAGGCAGGCGAGGCGGAGTCCAGTCCGGGAGGGGAGAAGGGGGGAAGATGCCGTGTTACCTCACCTGCCGTCGGGTTCCCCAGGTGCCCAGAGCCTCTTGAGAATCTTCCATGTCAGCTGCATATGTCACACCCCAGGAATGACGGAGCATCCAGCCGAGTTCGGCCTTGAAAAAATTCGCTGGTGGTTGCGGACGATGATGATGATGATGATGACAGCGGCGCCACCGTCGACGCTGCTGCAAAGTATTTGTCGCGATCTGTTGTGGCGTTGATACTAAAAGTAAGTAAGTACTGTCGAGAGAGAGAAGGGTTTGTCTCGGGTTGCAGTGGTCATCCTCGTGGCAAAAAAGACTCGAGTCGTTTGTAGGGCAAGGGCTTGGGTGTGGCTGGCTGGTCTTGTCAAAGGTCAGCAACCAGGAGGTTTTATTCATCCAACCACGGGCCAGCAACATGGAAGCGAGAAAACTGACACCCTCGTCCCTAATGCTTACCACTTATTGTTGTTCAGGCGATACTACTTTGCTGTAGAAACCTTGATCACTACCGTCGTCACTAGGACACCAGGACCAAGGGAGGTCCCATGCACACTTGCTCACCTGGTGCTCGTGATCCCTTCTCTCCCTCCCTCCCTCCGAATATCCCAGCAACTCTTGAGCGTTTTTTTTCTCCCTTCCTTCTTTTCTGGCATACGTGATCAGCCGGGACACATCCTCCCTCCCTGTCGGCCTCTTTTTTTCTTCTTTTCTTCTCTGCTCCCTCTTCTCTTGTTTCACAGAACCCGTACGAGCCAATCACACAGCGGGCACCGCAAATCTCGGCGCCCACTCAGAACGAGGGCGACCAGGCATTCCCTACTTACTTTACATTCTTAGTGCATATGTATGATGGATGGCACTCAATTGCTGATCGGTTCGAGGCCGTCCTGTGCCACAAGGCTTGTGTAGGCGGGGCCTAGAACCCCCCCCCCCCCGGTGGCGGCCCAAGAGCAAGAAATGAATGGACAAATAGGGCGACACAAAACAACACACACATCACCTGAAGATAGATGCCCACCATGCGCCCCACGCTCTTGTCATGCTGGCAATGGTCAGCTTTGCCAAATCGGGTCGCAGGCTAAGGTGTGGAATAGGGAGGGAGGCTTTGGGAGAGGGTGCTCCGTAGGGGGCGAGTGGATATTCTCATGCAGTAGGAGGGAATCGAGAACTCTTGTTGTGGTTGCAGTCAGTCTCCTCTGGCAGATGATTTTTTTCTTCTTCTCTGTCCCCCCCCCCCTCTCTCACACCTCCCTAAACTCCCCTGCCTCATGCAGACGGCTATCTCTTAATCTCGTTCTGCCCTACTTTCTCTGGACCGTCTCCGTCGTGACACCTTTGTCGCTGCTGATAGCATCATGCATCCGGGTTTCGTGGACACCCAAGATTCCAGCTGTGGGCTGGCTAAGCTGGCTTTGCTCACAAGATCCATCAACGTTGCGAGCAGACGGGGAACGAATGAATGATTGGCTGCGTCTCCCTGTTCAACGTCCAACCCCCCCTTCCTTTCGTCGATCACCAAAAGAAGGTCTGGAGAAGCTTATCCGAAGGGGGATCCACATAGTTATGGGCGATCTTTCCCATCCCTCGGCCCCGTCATGCCGACGATTGGTGGATAGGCTCTCTGAGGGAACCTGTTTGTTTCACACCCGGGGGGAGAAAGAGAGGGGGGAGGATATTACCCATATACTTTACTATATACTATCATTAGTATGCTGCTGCTATATGTAATTTTTTGCGGTACAATATCATTGTCCAAAAATACAAGGGGAGGGTTAGGAAACGAAAAGTGGAACACGCTGTCTGGCAAATGGCACATTACCACAGTAGTATGCATGTAAAAAGCGGAGGACAGGACGTATTCGACTGTCATTGGGCTTCAGGTGAAAAAAGAGAGCAAGGACGAGGTTTGGCTGGTGGGCAAATAACAACTGGATCCTGACCACCGGCCCCGCCCTCGGGCATAGATACATAGATAGATGCGCATGCTCGGGGATGGGGGTGATCAATGCCATGCAAGCAAAAACCCTTTGGCAGTTATGCAGTCAGTCGGTCTGCTCATCGGGAATTTTTATTTTTATTTTTATTAAAATTCTTGGCAGGAGATCCGTCTGTTGGTCTGTTGTGCTGCATAAACAAGTCTTGAAGACGACGCGTGGAAGATGGACTCCTTCAGCTCATGGGCCCACGACCGTGAAACGGGATCATCATCACATCGTGATCTCGCCAGCGGTACATAACCGTAGTAAGCTGGAAAGGCTGTAGACAGCAACCGTACCAGCCAGTTGGTACTGAGTTCTTATTGGCACCCACCACCACCAATAAAGAAACGCCAGCGCATCCGCAAATGGCGATAGTGGTTGAGCTTTTCGCCATCCCCCCTGGATCCGGCGCCCAGGTACACGCGGCGGGGCGTTTCAAAAAACGCTGGGCGCGATTGTGAAATCTGACAATGCCGTTGTCGCCAAGAAAGAAAAGGAAAAAAAGGAAACAAAAGAAAAGAGAAGAAAAAATCACTTTGTCGAAAGAGAGACTTGTCGGAAAAGACGTGGAGGTGAAGCCCAGTGCCCCGGAGCCTCCGCACGGATCCAGTAATTAGTAGCAACGGTAGTAGTAAGTACATTGTTAGTAGTATCAGTCTCTACTAAGGGTGGTTGTTTCGAGGTCGACAGATTCTTCCTCCCTCGGACGAAGCTTCGGAGAATCGAATGCCTTGTCGGCTCCTGCGCATATCTTTTTTTTTCTCTCTCTGAAAGTACGGACAGGTCCACTGTCAGCCAACAAGTGTGCAGCAGTGCAGGTGGGACGGAAATTTTTGTTTCGTTTCACGGCGGAGGGAAGCGAGGGTGCTGAGTGGATGATGAATCCGGAGAGGTGGTGCTGGATCGGGTTGGGTGGATCGACTTGCAGTGTTGGCATCAGGTCCGGGAAGAGGGGGGGAGGGGGATTGTGGATGCGCCCAGGCCTGTAGACGTACCGTGCCTTTCATTGTGACATAGTACCACAGCAGTAAAACTTTCTTCTTCTTTTCTCTTGAATTTCAAATCCTCTTCTGCGCAGGAGGGTTTAGTTGCACTAGACCAGGGAGTCCTCCCACAAAAGTCCCGGACCGGGGGCTGGCTCGAGCACCGAGGGCGGAACAAGCTCAACCACCTCACCTCCTCCGGGGCTGGCTTGGCGGGCACTGGGCTCAAACTATCTAAACCTTCGGTGCCTTCGCGCCTGGGCTTGCTCTCACACACACGATTCTCAAACCGTCGAGAGCTGAGACGGATGGTGTCTCTCTCTGTCTCTCTCTCTCTCTCTCTCTCTCTTGGCTGCTCGAGAGGGACAAGAAAGAGGCCGAGAGTTCTACCATCTCCGTACGTAAAGATGGCGGGCGCCAACCAGTCAGCCGGTGGTACCCCGAGTAAGTATAGTACTGTAGTAGTATAGCAGTCTGGCCTCCTCAGATGTGGCCGGATCTGCTGCGAGCTTGATGCGGCGGCAAGGCGGCTGCTACAACATTCCTGGCGCAGGCAGGTAACCCGTGGAGCCGAGACGTGGCTGGCTTCCCCCCCGCCGCCCCCTCTTCCCCGGAAGCAGCTTGTTGAAGTTGACAGGCGGCTGGCTGATGAATGATGACTTGTGCTTGTATGCTCTTGGTTGTGTTATTGTCTTCCATCCGACGTGGCCCGTTTTCGAGGGTCTGGACCACAGTTTAGGCAGTTCAAGTCTGTCTGTCTGTCTGTCTGGCTGGCTGGCTGGCTGGCTGGGGTGTCGTATTGTTCATTGTTGACGTCGTTTGCTTTCCGGGTCTGGAGACCAGCGGCCCGATCTGAGGAAAGGCATCCATCCGTCGACAAGACAACAGCATGAGCTAAGGACACAGGGCTTACGGGCTTACACGGGGCAAGGCAGTAAGTACATCCACCAAAGTATCTTTCTCTATTCATCCTCCTGCTAACCGAAAGAGGAGTCGACTTTATCTCGACAGCGCAAAACCCCCCCTGTTGGGACGCATCCGGCAGGGGGGTGATTCTTTACATCGACTCCACTGTTTCATGTGTCGACAGCGTGCTGCTGTCATCACCAACCATCAACGCAGGTCAAATGAGCGATCATGCGACGACCCGACGAGGGGAGGGGTTGTCGTTGTTGTTGTTGCCACACAGAAAAAGAAGAAAAAAAAGAGTTGATCCGGTGCTTGCATGCATTGTGGGGTGTGCGTGCCTGCATCAGGTCTATCGCCATCGTTGCATGAGGTCCGCATGGAAACAGGCTATAGTGTGTCGATAGAGAGCTGGATTATTGAACGCAGGAGAAGGGGATCCCAAGAGAGGGCTGCTGACGAATCTCTTTGCAGACTGCAAGAGGAGAAGGAAAAAAAAATAGGGCCGCCGAGAATGGAAACAAGGACCGGTAGTGTTGCATCAGCAGCCAAAGAGGATTCGTAAACGCAAATTAGAAAGGGTGAATTCTGTCATTCATCCATCCATCCATCCACCCATCCATCCATCCATCCATCCAACCCATCCATCATCCTCCCTGGTCACCGTCGTCGTCAGAGAGGAAGAGAGAGGAGAGAGGGGGGGGGGGTGGAGAGGGAGGACTGGAATGAGGAATGAAGTAGCAGCAGGCACAAAGGACAGGAGATGACCCAAATTCCAAATCGGGCCTCTCCCGCCCTTCCGTTTTTAGGGTGGCTGTCCCAGGAGGTTTAGCGTCACGGTGAATCAACCCAACCTCCCCCCTTCGTCGGTGCATCATGCATGATAGTTCTAAGATGGGGCAGGTAATCAACTCGAAGCTATCGAACTGACCGATTCCAATTCAGCCCTTGGGCTCGGCTCATGCTTAAACATCTCTTGTGCTCTGGCAAAATCCGTCTTCATATCTGTCCTGGTACAAACAGCCCAGCCCAGCCCAGCCCAGCCCAGCCCAGCCCTTCCTTGTCGTGCTGGATTCTGATCCATCAAGTTGATGCCCACTCATTGATTCACTCCGTCACTCGCTCACTCGTTCAATTATTCACCTATTCATTCCTTCAGCCCTGGAGCACAAGATCTTGTTTGTTTGTTACAAGGAAAAACACGCAAAAAGACGGGAGGAGGTGTTTCGTATAACCGAGCCGGTGCCAATTTCGACGAAACGTTGACTTTCCATAATTAAACCCTGGGCGCCTCGAATCGCAATCGCATCAACATCGATATCGCCCACCGCCCCACGATTCCAAAGAGAGAGAGAGAGAGAGACAGACAGAAAGGCCCCGCTCACAGACTGGGCAAAGGCCGAAACCACTCCCGCTCCCTGTAATCCAACCAGCTCGCCCGGGTCCGGGGGGAGTAGAAGCCAGCCAAGCCAAACACTGAGACCGGGTCCTCTGCCCCAGGAAAAGCTGCGCCGTCCAGCCGCGTCGCTCCCACGAGGCGCCGGCAGCGAATCATCAGCGCCCCAGTGGCCAGCGTCTGCTCGAACACCAGCGCTTCACCAATCTCCTAGACGCCAGCCAGCAGATCTCCCGCGGAGGCCAAGAATAAACCTGTCCAGTCGATCCACTTTGAAACCCTGTATCGAGGACTTAATTTGGGAAAGAGAGAAGAAAAAAGTGACTGATTACACTGAGAGTGATTGATTGATTGATTGATTGACTGGGCGTGTGGGTGAGAACTTGAGTACGCTGCACTGTACCTGCTCTGCCCTCTCCCGCCTTAATATTAAGGAGGCGCCGGGCACTTCGTCCTGAAGAACCAACCTTCTCGAGGTTCAACCTGTGTTCTACAACAGCTTGAGGCTGCACCAGAGTCTTCTCCCCCCCCCCCCCTCTCTCTCCCTTTCTAATCTCTGATCTTTCGTTTCTCCTTGTTCTCCGCTGGCTTCGGAATTCCTTGTCACCTTCCCTCCTCCGCATTGACGACGATCCTGTGTGCAGCGCGCGTGACGGGCTTAGACACTTGACAAACCCTACGACGACGGCTCCACCTACATCCGAACAAGCCTCAACAACGGCCACGGAGTCTTGACTCTTTGCATCATCCCAAGGTTGATTTTGAGTTTGCCATCTTGCTGCTGGGCATTGATTCATTCATTGTGTCCTGTGGGCATCTGGCCGAATATTCGATTCTTTTTTTTATTTTTTATTTTATTTTATTTTTCGTTTTCATCAGCCTCCTTCGACTTCGCACCCGCTTTCGGAATACGACGACTACGTTCTCAGCCACTTTTCACCGCCCAGCCAAGGGCCAGGACCGAGCAACAAAATACAACAGTTACCCACCCCTTGCCTTCCTCGCGCAAAAGGAGCAACAGAAGGAGAGAAAAGAAGGGCCGAAAAGAAAGAAGAAGAAAAAACATCAATCAACAAGAAACAGACCAACCACATCTTGCGACCTCGGCAAAAATCAACCCACATTTCAGACAGACAGACAATCAGTCAACAACAAATCATCATAAATCAACATCATCAACACCAGGCAGAAGAAAAGGGACTAAAAGCACGCTGAGACAGGTCGCGAGACGGTTCTGCGCAGCTGAGTACCAATCATCATCACCTGCACAGGTCCAGGCAGATCCCTCCCCAGTCCCACAGTCAGGCTTCTGTTGCTCGTGGCCCCCCCTTCTGCAGCAGCCCGTCGAGCCCGCTGAGCCAGTCAGAGTCCCCCCTAAGTCGACTTTTCTTGACCTTCTGGGGCCCTGACCGAGACCGACCCGGGTCTCGCCCGTCTTTCTCCTGCAACCACAGCCAGCCGACACAACGGGAGCAGCGCAGTTCCAGCCCAAGCCAGAACGGTCTACCGCTGACCAGACGACCCAACCACCCTAGGAGAAAGAAAGAAAAGAAAGAAAAAAAACCCCACCACCCTCTTGGCTGGCAAGGGTACGTACCTTTGGGCGCCGCGCCGTAAGGGAAAGAACTGAGAAACGCCCTTGCCCCCCGAAAGTCGCCCCACCCTGATCACCTTACCACCAACAACCCTGCCCTGTCTGCTGCTTGTCTCAGGGCCACCCCGGCACCCCCAGTTAGCAACCCAAGGGTCCCCACCAGGAGAACCCGCCCCCGGCTCAGCCTCGTGAACAGGCAAAAGTCGCGTCACCCTCTTACGAACAAGCCCCAAGCCATACAAAGCCCCCTCGGGACTTGGCTCAGGAGGCCCATCTACACCACAGAGTTACCTTTGCAGTAAGTCACTATTCTCTCTGGCTGGGCCCAGAATATCAAAATACCTTATTTTTCCTCTTGATTGTTTCCCTCTCTTGTCTCTTGTTTGCCATCCAGTTCCTTTTTTATTTATTTTTTATACCCCAGACCAACCCCTCCCCCTCCCCCCTCAACCAATCCAGCCTCCCTCACACATTCCAGGACTTCATATACTTCTACGCCTGCTCCTGCACACACCCTTGACTCTACTTGTGTGCCCCTCCGTTGTCATTCATTCATTCATTCATTCATCGATTGCTTGTCCCCACAGACAACGCACACACGCACCCACACATCATCATCCTCATCCACCCAAGGCTCATTCATCATCATCCAAGTCATCGTTCATCCTTCCACACAGCCGAGCCATAACCTCGAGGCATACAACCTGACAAAAACTGACCTCGACCTTTTTCTCTCTCTCTCTCTCATCAGCCGGTACAGCCCAACCAACCAACCAACAGGGGCTTCTGCGCTCACTTTTCACCTCCCACATTATCTTGCATATGGGGGAAACCTTGGCTGTCTTTAGCCTGATCACTCTCACCACCCTCGTCGTCAACCACCACTGATAGGGGAAGCGTACATCCTCTTTGAGCCCTTGCTTACGAGCTCTTCTCACGACGCATTCCTGTCACCTTTTTTGATTTCTTCTTCTTCTTCTTCAGCTTGCTGGTCAAGTGTAGAAAAGAAAAAAATAAACACCCAAAAAACGGCTGCAGCCTCACCATCTCGCCAAGACTCATAAGGGAAACTTTGGCCCTCGCCACACATTACAACTTTCTCTCTCTTCCCCATTCCCATCCAACCCTCTCTCTCTCTCACACACACACACACGCCACACAGCTCACCATGGCATCACAAACATTTTACACGGCTCTCAACCCTGCAGAGCTGAACTCCAGGGCCCTGGACGAGTTCATCTATGAGAGGGTCTCGGACGACATGATTAGCTACCTCGCACAGGCGGCTCGGGATGTCATCCGCTGTGACGAGAGCATGATGCCCCCCTCGCCCACCACCGCGGCAGCACCAGCACCCGCATCCTACCAGCCCTACAACAACAGCTCGAGGTTACCCATCACCCCTCCCAGGAGCCCTCCGCCCGTGGCCTCTGGGGACAAGTTCCTCCCCTCGCTCGAGGAGTTCATCTACAACCTGGTCTGGTCCTCAAACGTCCAGGTCCCCACCCTCATGTCGACCCTGGTCTACCTGAACCGCCTCAAGTCTCGGCTCCAGCCCGAGGCCAAGGGCCTGCGGTGCACCGCGCACAGGATCTTCCTGGCCGCCCTGATCCTCACCGCCAAGTACGTCAACGACAGCTCGCCCAAGAACAAGCACTGGGCCAGGTATACCGAGATCTGGGACGACGCCAACGGGCCCCGCAGGGACTACAAGGGCCGCGAGCGCCCGGCCGACTTCCAGTTCTCCCGCACCGAGGTCAACCTCATGGAGAAGCAGCTCCTGATGCTCCTCGAGTGGGAGCTCCGCATCACCAGGGAGGACCTGTACCGCGAGCTGGACCTCTTCCTCGAGCCCGTCCGCCAGAAGGTCGCCGCGCAGCACGAGAGGGAGATGCGCCGCATGGAGGCCAAGGCGCTCCGGGCCGAGGAGGCGAGGCGCAAGGCGGAGGCGGCGGCAGCAGCGGCAGCAGCGAGGGAGGCGGAGCTGCAGCGGCAACGGCAGCTGCAGCAGAAGGAGCAGGAGGAGGCAGAGGCCCGCATGGTGGAGCTGTGGGCGCACGCCGAGATCACCCCGTCGTCGTCGTCGGCTGCACTGTATGCCACACCTCCCGAGAGCCCCCGCCACAAGTACTCGCACTCGCGCTCTTCCTCGCGCGATACCCGCTACACTGCCGACTCGATGCCTGGCCTCGAGAGCAGCTCCAGCTCCAGCTCCAGCTCCCGCAGCATCAGCAGCTCGCCCTCGTACGACGGCTACGCGCCCTCCCTCAACGGCAGCACCGGCGCCACCACCCCGCCCTCAGAGACCGATACCCAGGATCCTTACTTCTACAGCACCATGGACTACGCCGACAGCTCGTACGACCCGCCCGTGGAGATCATCGTCGCCCAGCACCAGCAGCAGAAGCAGAACAACACCAAGGTGCCCTACTACCACAACCAGGAGCTGCCCGAGCTCCCTCGCGTGCCGCAGCTGGTCAAGCAGAAGTCGCTGCTCCCGTACGAGATCAGCCCCGAGGAGCTGCGCGAGCTGGAGACGGGCGTCACTGGCGCCAAGAGGAGCCGCGTCAGGGGCATGTTTGGCCGTATCTTCAGCTCTGGGTCGGGCGTCGCTGCGCGATGATCTACCTCTTTTTGTTTTCGGTTTTTTTTTATTATACACCATCTTTGTGCTCTTGCCCTTCCCATCATCACGAATATAAAAAGCGCGGCGTTTTTTTTTTCCGCCCTCACTCTAAACACTGGTTCGAGGTGCTGGGCGTTTCATCATGGTTTGCATTGTTTTTGTCAGCTGATCGGGTGTTGTCAATCACATCGATCAGCTAACTAATTTCCTAATAACTCTCTCTTTGTGTTTCCTGTGTCACCAAATGACGACAATTCACTGCTGGTGGTTGGGGTTGGGGGGGCCCGGGGAGAAAGATCCATGATGGCACCACAGTCACTACCAGCAAGGAAAAAACCAACAAAATTTGGGGGGCAGGGCGCAAAACACACATGGAGAAGATTGTTTATTCGTCCTTTTTTTTTTGTTTTTTTGTTGTTGTTGTTTCTCATTCTGGGAAAGGGGCATGATGAGGGACATGAGCGGATGAGCGTCAACGATACCATCTCATTTGCATTCTGGAAGGCGGATTGGGGGGGGGGGGGGAAGAGGAGGAGGAAGAAGAAGAAGATAACATAAACCAGACCAACCCAACCCCATCAATCCAAGGAATCCGCCGGACTCGAAGAAGTTCGGTGGAGTTTTGTGTGACAAAACCTATACTATTACAAGTACCTGCTTCACTTTGTGATTTTCCCGATGTGACTTTTCTGCCATACTAAGTGAGTGAGTGAGTGAGTGGATGGTGGCTCAACGTCGTCCCACCTTAATGGAGGCTTCGATCATCTCTCGTACTAAGTAAGCACTTTACATGCATGAAGTAGTCAGCTCGCTATACGCCCGACTGCCGTGTGGTTCTCCGCAAATATACATATATATATATATATATATATTCAGCAACATCTCATCACAAGGATCTCATTACATGCAGGGCGCAATTCCCAACACCAGCCGGCAGTTGATGAACCTCCCTACCTCTCCCGCCCCCCCCCCCCCGGGGCCACCCAACCCAAAAAAAACGAAGAAGAAGAAGAAGGGCAAGGCACATAAAAGGACCCAAGTCAGCCAGCCAGTTCCTACGTGTCCGATCGGCAGGGCTCCTCTGCCAAGGTTTCAATACCTGTTACCAGATTTACAACACATCATCATCATCATGATGTAGGAGAGAAGCGAGGATTATTATGGTGGGGGGGGGGGTTTGGATGATACGCCATTTGATCGTATTGCCAAGGCCCATAAATAATTGGCCCTCCCCCCCCCCTCCTTCGCAACACACGGACGCGCAAGCCCCCACACCAAGCCCCCAGCGGAGCCATATGTAGGAAAAGCAAGCAAACAAGTGTCTGAACTCTGGACAAAAGAAGTTTGGGGGAGGAGGATGAACATTTTTGGGCGGTGGATGCCCAAGAAGTCATCGGGTGCTTCGGATTTCTCTTTTGCGCGAGACTCGCATTGTCGAAGAAGGGGGGGGGGGAGAAGTGCGGGTTTTCTGTGGGATGGAACACATTTGTGGTGGGGGGAGAGGAGCAAAGTGTCGGTCAGGAGGGAGGGGAGGGGGACAGGCTTTTCTGGATATGGGCATAGCAGTAGTAAACATGCTTGTCATCTGCGGTATCAAGCATAAATCTGTGCGTGGCATTGCGGTTCAATAGATGATCCCCTTCCCCTCCAATTGTGTGCTGTGAGGCACCCTGCTCTTGGTCGTGTTCATGGTGGCTGTGCATATGAGCAAGTTCAATTTCGTGTCTTACTTGTATTCTTAAATTTCCTCTTTCAATTTTTTCTCTCGGTATAATATGTGTGTAGTAGGGACATGCGAGAAGACGTCCTGCAAGAGACATAGCTCGCGGCGCTGAACGCCAGGCCTCAACTCTAGCTATCCCTTTTTTTTTTCCCCTTCCAAGCAGCTACCACGCCGTTGCTAGATACGCCTTGCATGTCATAGTCCTCCTCGGACCCCGCTCGCGAAATAGCATGATAGTATAATGCATGTGTAGTTCCCTTTATAGGCGGTTCTGGAGCGGTCGGGACCAACGCCACGGGACGGCGAGTGCGCGATGCAACACGATATAGGCCTAGCCGCCTGCGCATAGTTGGGGGCTTATCTTCAAACCAAACCCCCCCCCCTAACTGTGCCGGCGCGTAAGCCGAGCGCGCACCAGGTATCGGACTCGGGTCGGAAGCCGCCGCCTTTTATTTTTTTAATTTTTTTTATATAGGACTGGCGAGGCTGTCCGTCCCGTGTGTTGCCATTCGCTCAAACGCGACACGGGACAACCAAATCAACGAACGCATTGAGAGGGCCTGCCTGATATGTGAACGACCACCAGGTCTCTTTGTCCACTAGGCATCGTCATCATCATCATCATCATCATCACTAAAAAGCACTGCCGATCTGCCGTGATAACATGTCAATTTTCCCTTTTGACGTATGCATGGGCTGCGTGATCCGGACTCTGACAGGCAAAGTATGACAACTTTCCGAGGCCAACGGCGGGGGGGGGGGGACCACCACCCAAAAGCTGACTACCCCCCGCCATCCTGACCTGCGATGCGGCCGCCTCTTCAAGCGAAGAGGATCGTAGGCCAGCAACTGAGCGAGTGCGGGGGCAGTCTCCCGAGGCGCTCACCGTAAGCAACGAAGGCCCAACACACAAGACCCTGATAGGGAAAGGAGGGAAATAACAAACCAACAAGCAGAAATCACTTGGACGTCAGACGAACCCCCGTCGAGAGAAGAAGGTCTTTGTCATCCGTTTGGGAAGCCTGGGGGCTTCCCCATCACCCGCCCTTGCCCTTCTGCCTGGGAAGTGCGCCGTTGCACACGACCCTCGGCAGATTCATTGTGTTTTTTTCCTTTCTCTTTCTTTTCCTTTTCCTTTTTTTGCCTTCTTACCTCCATAAGGGAGGGTATATGTGCTGCTCAGAACCGTGCATGGCGAGCTGAGTGCCTTGTCATGCGAGGCTCACTTGCTTGCTCCCCTCCCCCCTCCCCCACCCCCCAAAAACCCTCCAACCTCTTTTTTTTCCTTTCTTTCTTTCCCTTGCAGGCAGGAGGGGAGACGATATGCACTTTTCCAAGATTCCATGCATACGAGCATCGCCATGATCGGCATGCTATACTTTCTCTGCCCTGCCCCTCAAGCTGACTGGGGTGTGGCGGTACATATTTTTGGGGGGGGGGGTTGGATGGCACTTTTGTCTCCCGGGACGCGCGCGGGGTGTCAGATCACAGGGGCGGGCGCTATTGATCCTTCAGACCTCTATAAAAGATGCTTCAAGAGCTGACTGCCGATGTAGACCATCATAGTTTCCGGATCCGGGTTGGAAGGTATTTCCCCCCTTCCTTGACTGTCTTACGTGTTCTCTCTCTCTCTCTCTCTCTCTCTCTCTCGCTCTTTGTCACTCCATATCGTGTGTGATGTGTGTTGTCTCCACAGCAACGGGGCTGCGAAGGCCTGCCATAGCCTCATACAGTGGGACACAACAGGCCAACCGGATCTCGAGGAAAGCCTGAGCCACTGCGCTTGTGCTGAAGTCTGAGAGGGGAAAAAGAGAGAGAGAAGAAATGAAGGAAAGAGAGCCCACCAAGACGTGAGCCGGCTGTGTTCGTAGGTGCTAATTACCATATTTGGGCAAGCACAACGGGATGACATGTCTGGCGCGGTAGGACGAGGTAAGAGCGTTGCGCGTCGCGTTCGGGATGTGGGTAGCGAGCGGACTGGAGGGGGAAGGAACACGAGCTGTGTGACCCCTGCAAGTTTCCGGGATTGCATGGCGGCCTCATGTGGCGTATGTGGCGTGTGGCGTTTGAGTGGCTGCAAGTTCTACTGATTATTAGTGGCGCAGCACCCAGTCTTCAACTCTGTTTCTCAAAGGGCCAAGCAGCTAACTCCTATGGTACAATATATGGGGCAGCCTATACTATCAATCTATTCACCTTACTGCAGTAGAAATGTCACTTATCATAGGGCTACACTAGTCAGTATCTATGGCTTGCGGATTCCGTAGATGGTCTATCTCTTGTAGTCGAGTATTTCTAAGCCTGTCTTGTGAAAGTATGCTTGGCTATTGATAATGATGATGATGAATAACAAGCCAGTTACTCTCTATAAACAACTATAACCCTATGTGCCATATATCCATGCATGCCATGAAGCATTTAGCTCCTCCAAACAGTAGTATCGTTCGTCTTTGCACGTGGAGAAGTTCCTCCATGGAATACTATAGTACACACCATCTGGCTCTTCCCCGCATCAACATATGTAGTTGTCACCAGTTTCTGGCATGTCATTGGTAAACAAAGTGTGGGTTCATGCAGTCATGTCGAAGATCAGTCTGTAGACTGCTGTCACCTTGTACGCTATTCATCCTGAAGGGACCCACCCCCTCTCGCGAATCTTGGTTCACTTGGCCCCCCCCTCGTCCAGGTCTCAAAATTCATCCCCACCTAAAAACAAAACACCTATTCACTGCACATGTGAGGCCACAAACCTTCCCCTATGTAAAACCTTTCAAAGACAATCAGTGAAATGAGAGAAAAGATATGGAATTCACTATCATGTTTTTTAAGATCATCATGGAAGAGCCAATTTACCCAAGCCGGCAGCTTATCAGTGGGGCTTCGGCCTTCTCCGGGGCCCAAGAACCAAATCGCAAAAAAAATCACAAAAATCGCGCCAGTATAGATGCAAATTCACCGGCTAATAAGTATATAGTCTACTGCTCCTGGGTTCAAGGCATGTTTTTCTTCTCTTGTCGTTTGGTGTCTTGTGTGTGTGTGTGTGTGTGAACTAGCCTCAGAAGTTGTCGTGCCCGACCACTCCCCCTCTCAGCCCTTTCTGCTGCCAGTTCCCACTGCCAGCCTTGCTGCTTGTGCATCAAGCCACGAAAAAGAAAAGAAGAACACCATCACCATCATCATCATCATCATCATGATGAAGGTCTCAGCTGTCATCCTCTCTCTGGCCACCGCCTCCTTCGCGGCCCCGAGCCACCCCCTCAAGCGCCACCTGAGCGCGCGCCAAAACGCCTCGTCGACCTGTGGCAGCACCAAGATCATCCTGGACAATGACTGGAGCACCGCCGGCTTCATCCCCTACCTGATGGCCCTCAACGCAGGCTGGGACGTCCTGGGCCTCGTGGGCGACACCAGCAACTCGTGGGCCCTGCAGACCAGCCTGCACGGCCTGGCCACCCTCGAGGTCGGCAACCTGTCGTCGTGTATCCCCGTGCACAAGGGTGCCGACTACCCCCTCATCAACACGCCCGAGCTGTTCCAGACCTGGGAGGACCTGCACGGCGACCTGGCATGGGTAAGTTGAACCAATATATTCATATGGAGTTTGTGAGAAGAGAGAGAAAGAGAGAGAGAGAGAGAGAGAGATGCGTTTTTAGTTTCACTTGTGACTAATGCTGTTACCTTTTTTCTTAATCTAGCAAGGTGCATTCGCCGCTGAGAACCTCACCTACGAGGCTCTCGGCAATGACCCGACCTCTGGCAACCCAGACCGTGTCGTCAAGGCCGCCTTCTACGAGGGCTACCCCAACGGCACCCTCGCCGGCGTCCACGCTGCCGAGTGGATGGTCGAGCAGGTCCGCAAGTACCCTGGCGAGGTCATGATCTACAGCGGAGGCGCCCTGACCAACATCGCCATGGCCGTCCGCCTCGACCCCGAGTTCGCCACCCTGGCCAAGGGACTGGTCATCATGGGCGGATACATTGATGTCACCCTTCTGCAGACCTCTGGCTCTACCCTGCAGGCCGACCTCAACTCGGATGTGAGTACAGAAAGATAGAGAGAGAAAGGGCGACGTAAAGGTTCTTTTTACTGACGCTGTGAGGGTAACAGATCAACCTGAAGATCGATCCTGAGGGTGCAAAGGCGGCTCTTACGGCACCTTTCCCCGAGATTAGTGAGTTCCAACTCCATATTCTGTATGAGTCTAAAGAGGCCATCAATATACTAATTATAAATGTTGTCATCTAGCTATCGTGGGCAACGCGGCCAACCAGGTGTTCCCTGATCAAGCCTACCTGGACGAAGTCTACGAGGTCAAGAACGGATACACTTCTCTGTTCCACGGATACTACGGCACCTCGGTATGTCTCTCTAATTCGACCTCCATGATAGTCACAGAACTGGTGATGCTGACTTGTTGGAATTCCACAGTTCCCCTTCTGGGACGAGACAGCCATCTTCTCCGTCTTGGACTCTGACAATGTCCTCAACTCAACTTCCTGTAGGTGCTCTCCTCCTTCAATCAGAAACAAGAAGGAGAAAAGAAGAAGAAAAAAACTAACAATTATGAACCAGTCTACTTGGATGTCGACACCGCCTACTCCAGCCCCTACTACGGCAACATCATTGGCTACCAGGAGGCCCTGCTCCCCCGCGCCCAGACCCTGCAGAAGGTGAACTTCATCTACGAGGTTGACGGCGACAAGCTCAAGTCCACCATCAAGGAGTCTCTGCAGTACCCCAAGACGTGCGCGGATCTGGCTTAGATCTTGTGAGGTATATTAATATGTGCCCAAGAGGTTGTTTGTGTCGAACCACAATTTACGTACGCCTAAGGGAAGATGTGGTTGGTATTGGTAGACAGAACCTCGCTGGAAACTCCTAAATTAATGTAAATGATAATAAGTAAAATATAATTATATTGATGCAAGGAAAAAGAGGCTCTGAATGCCACATCTCTCATGACTACTGTGTCCTCCCTAATTTCTATATAATATCAAGAAATCAAAGACGACAGCGGCGTTCAGTCGGCAGAAAAGGCCACCCCGACCCCGCCCGACTAAGACAATCTAACTAATGCACAGGAAGAGGGGGCTTGGTGTTTGAATCTTGGCAGCAGCTCGTACTACTATGGTGAATAGGATTCTCGTCCAACATTGGAGAACAGTTCAATCCTTTTTTTTCCTTTGGAATGCGACACCCCGCGTTGCTGTGGCTTCTTGGGGCGTCCCCGTGGGGAAATAGGATCGTCATCGGATCCTCCCCCTGTGGGACGGCCCAGTTGGAGAACTGACCAACTCAGTACTTATGACCACCCACGACCAATCCTCTCTCTCTCTCTCTCTCTCTCTCTCTCTCCCTCCCTCCTCTACAGCGTATTGTCTTCAATCTTCCTTTCCCTCCCATTCTTTATTCGCTTTACCATATCTTTCTCCCCTCCCCCCCTCCTTTTCTTCTTCCCTCTCTTCGAACTGTGAATTAAACAGCAAAGACATCCAACATGGCAAGCGAAACTCTACCCGACAAATACAAAGCAGCAGTCTACGACAAGCCCGGGCAGATCTCCACAAAGGTGGTCGAGAAGGACGTGCCAGAACCTGCTGCTGGAGATGTTCTAATTCGACTGTATATATGAACTAATCCCCTCCCCCCTCCCCTTCCTCCTCATTTGACGGGCGCCAGACTGATGAGAATCTCCCTCCCCCCCCTCGCAGCACCCACTCGGGCGTATGTCACAGTGACCTGGGTCTCATGACGAACAAATGGGCTCATATGCCCGCTCCTACAGCTGAGGGCCAGGTATGTCAGAGGCGGCACATGAGGGCAGATGATGTGGGAAGAGTGGCGGTACTCTTAAGACTAACTAATGGTGGACACTATAGGTCGGTGGTCATGAAGGCGTCGGACACATCGTCAAGATGGGACCTGGAACGGAAAACTCAGGGGTGAAGGTGGGAGATCGGGTTGGTATCAAGTGGCTTGCGGCCATCTGCGGGAGCTGTCGTACGTATACGCTTTATTGCCTGTCAAGACATTCCCCCCTCCCCCCCTTCCTCTTTCTCTCTCTGTCACTGTCGCTATTTAGCTAACACTGCAGACCAGCGGCTTGTCTGACTGGGCATGATGGTGTCTGCTTCAACCAGAAAATCTCAGGGTTCTACGTAAGACCCTGTGCCGCCCCTCAATGAAAGACCCCCCCCCCCCACCCTCTCTTGCATTTTAATTATCTGACCGGCGAGTGGAACAGTGGCCTGGCACATTCCAACAATATGTTACCAGCCAAGCGACTTATGTCACGCCGATCCCCGAGTCGTTGCCATCGGATGTCGCTGCACCGATGTGAGTGAGCCCTGCCTGGCCTGCTGAGGGCATTGGGCCTTTTTTTATTTATTTTTTTAGGCCATAGGCTGACACGAGTATATCTTAGGCTATGCGCCGGTGTGACATGTTATAGTGCCCTGCGCAAATCGAATGCGCGGAGCGGGGAGTGGGTTGTTCTGTTGGGCGCAGGTGGTGGTGAGCTGCTAATCACTTTCTTCTTTCAAGACTTTTTTTTTTGTTTTATTTTGTTTTGTTTAAACCATGGATCGACATGAGATCGCTGACCGAGTCATCACTCTTTTCTCTCTCACACAACAAGGCCTTGGGCATCTAGCAACCCAGATCGCAGCCCGCGGTATTGGTCTCAGGGTGATCGGCATCGACGCAGGAAGCAAGAAGGACTTTGTCCTGCAATCCGGGGCGGAGTACTTCATTGACTTCACCGCCACCAAGGATGTGACCAAGGAGGTGAACGACATCACAGGAGGGTTGGGAGCCCATGCTGTCGTGGTGTTGACAGCCTCGAACGGCGCATATGCCATGTGAGCCCTCCCCCCTTCCCCCCCCCCAAGAAAAGAAGCACACCCGTCCTTCCTGAGACAGAGAGACCTAGAGACTTTTCACTGACCAAGGCCGCGCCGGCGGCGCACACAGGTCTCTGGATCTTCTCCGCTTCGGTGGCACGCTCGTCTGCGTCGGCATTCCAGAGGGCAACATGGTGCCGATAGCAAACGCTTTTCCCGGAATACTGATTGCGAAGGCCCAGAAGATCGTCGGTGTCGCGGTGGGCAACCGTCAGGAGGCGATCGAGACGCTTGATCTTGCGGCCAGGGGGATCATCAAGACGCACTTTACCACGGACAAGCTGGAGAACCTCACTCAGATCTTCCAGGATATGCATGACGGGAAGCTCCATGGACGTGTGGTCCTGGACCTGCAATGATGACCCCTTTGTACTGCAGGAAAGTTTCGGGGGGGGGGGGGGAGAGCAGAAGTGCATCTCTCTGCGTCTTGGGATTTCCTGCGGTTAATTTGCCTTAATACTTACTCGAAAGATTTTCCATATCTCGGACATACGAGTCGCGAATGAGTAGGTCACAAAAGCAAAAACAGACTGTCTTAAGCAAGATCCCGAATAGGTGTAAATTAATTATGAGTCCAAGTGATATCAATATGATGTAGAATGCAAGAGACGAACCACTTGCTCCTTTTCCGGGATACAAAAAGGCTTGCCTACCAATTCGGGAAGACTAATGCAGCTCGATCCCACAACCCTTCGGTCAGTGACTCACTCATCGCGGCCGGGATTGGCTCGAAGCAATGTACAGTAAGCGCTGTAGCTTCGACTCTCGCAATGTCGGGACGCAAGGTTGGGCAGGCCACACCGCGTCATGTGTCCCCCTTTGCTGGCGAAAAGTAGACACCACCTCTTGCCGAGTATATATAGTCAAGCAATGCCGCTCGAGCGGTTGGAAGAGCTAAGTTAATTTACGAAAGGAGGCCACCCTTTTTTCCTCCTTCTTCCCTCCCCCCCCCCCCCCAAAAATCAAAAAGGGTCGTAGCACCGTCAAAATGCCTCTACAGGTGCTCCCCGCCGGTGCGGCCGACATGTACCGCTCAGCCGTGATCGAGCGCCAGGCCTACCTCCCCCTACGGACCAATGATGTCTTGTTCCCTGGTCCCCTGCTCGCAGACGTCCTCAAGTACCGCGCCGGAGACCTCGCGAAAGAAGCCGAGGATCCGAACGTGTTCTGCTTCAAGGTCGTAGATACAGACATTGAAGGTGATGAGTCTGAGCAAATGATCTCGTTCGCGAAATGGTATTTTAATTTGTTTTTTATTCTAACCTCGCATCCATCCCTCTCTCTTTCCCTCTCGTGCCCCTGAGCTTGCTTGTGCTTTCATGAGGCTGATTAGGATATGAACTGTATAATCAGGACTGTTTATGACCAGAACAACCCCGTGAAGCCGAGACCGCCTCGAACCCTCCCGCCAGGAGCCAATGCAGAGGCCTGCGAGCTCTTGTTTGGAAGCCTTGATAAGTTGAAGCCCAAGCACGTCGGAGACAGGCCCCATATCTGTAGGTCTCCCCCCCAAACCTTTTCTTTGTTTTCTCCTCGTTTCTTCTTTCTGGTTTTTGCCCCCTCTCCCCACGTCACGTGAGACCTCTGCATCCAGCGAGAGCTAGAGGGGCTTAGACTTTTTGAATAGATGACTGACAGCAGCGAACGACAGTCTTTGGCTTATTCCACACGGAACCTAAACATCAGGGCCGCGGCGCGGGCACTCTGCTCTTGAAAAAGTGCATTGAGCAAGGAGTAGCCAAGGGGCTACCGGTCTATCTTGACTCTTCGGAGCTGGGTCATGCCATGTATCTCAAGCACGGCTTCCGTGATCTCGAGGAAATGGTGACGGATTTCAGTAAGTGGGGTGTAGACAAGCCGCATCTAGTGTGGGCTATGATCAAAGAGCCTTGATGTTAAGAAATTCGGCTGCTGTGTTCATATGATTTCCCTGGATGCCTTGTCGTCTCTGCTTAGAATTTTTTTCCCCTACTTAGTGAGCGCTTCTTAAGCCATAGAGAGTTGTTTCTGAATAATATCGGAAAAGACTATATAGCTCATACCTTGAGCCACAGTTCACGTGATGTGGTGTCATTCATAAAGAGCGCTCTATCTGACTGGAGGATGACATGTAGCACGAGTTTATCCATTGACTACCTGTAGCGGTCCTGTGATTGTCTACGATCGGTGTAGTAGGCATGTGTGTCTATACGACGGCTTATAAGAGAGAGCATTATGGGAGGCGTAGGTAACCAAAAGTATTTGCATACCCAGGATAGGTCTACCAGCAACCAGCACACGCAAGCGTGATATGAGGCCTGCTCAAGAAGATAAGGATCCAGAACATGCACACTATTGGCTGAGATTCAATTTCGCTTATGGCATGTCCTGGAAAAAAAAAAGGAAATCCTGCTTACTATGTATCTACCTGGTTGCCTCGTAGAACCACTCTGAGGCGCAACTAGTTTGGATGACCTATGCTTGTTTTCCGTTTCTTCCTTGATCAAAGAGAGGAGACTCCAGAATATGGTACTTGGCACGAAATGAAAGAAAAGAAGCGCAGGTATGGAAATATGAATGCACACTAGGTTAGGTTGAATCGGTGACCAGGGATTTAGTAGAGGTCTCCCATTTTAGGTGATGAAGCCTTGATTGAGGAGAGGAGGCCCCAAGGTTTATGCACGCTAGGAACGCGAAGAAAAAGGAAAGATTAGTACGAAAGGAATCTTGAGCCGTGTGTGATCTCTTGAACCCCGAGATTCAGGCGTCCTCTCAGACGAGAAATGTTGTGAAAGGTGGAGGGAGTCAGACGAGACATAGGAGAATATGAATGCGCTGTGAAGGGGTGCGATTTATTTTTTGAGCACCATCGCTCTGCTCGAGATGATATGGTGAACACGGTAGGCTTCGGGGAAGGGCTAGGGGGCCGCTTAGTAGAGTAGGCTTCGTCTGTGGCTACTGGACTGGTTCGTCATTGGGGATCGCAGGGTATCAGACCCCAGTTGCGCGGGCATTGGGCACGACATGAGACATAGTACAATGGAGCCGGAATGACGAGTATATCACCCCGGTCGAACACGAGATGGCTCCCCATCAACCTGAGGTCCGCGACCTTGAATCGTCATTTTGCGCAGTGAGAGGTGCAGTGAGGGAACAAGGCTGCCTCAGGCACATCAAAAGCATCGCTCGACCGGGCCTGCAAGTTTGCAGCTTGTCGAATGTCCAGGCAGACGAGGTTGGCCAACTGATGGTCCATGGGCTTCTGGACAGGAAGCCCATGGTGGATGTGCTCAGAGGAGACCATGGGTGCATCCGAGGTGCATAGGGGTGAGGTTAGATCTGGCAGGGGTAGTCGAGGAGGGTGCCGGCCCGTGATTGGTCAGGCTGACTTACATACGCCGTAGGTTGGAACCCCCCGTATAAAAGCCACCCACCCCCCTCCCCTCGTCCTCACCCTCTTTTCCCATCATCTCTCCCCTTTCATCCATCAATATTCCAATCCATCAGAACTCTCCCTTATATCATCTCGAAACTTCAAGAGATATTACAAGCCATCAAGCCGAGGACTTATAAAGCCACTGGACCATTTATAGTCCCCACCCAGCCCATACCACGCCTTCAGTGAAGGACCCCTCCCCCTCCCCCAAGGGTTTTTCAGAATACGCTTGACCTTGTCCACTGCCATGTCGTCCAACATTCCCTCGCCTGACCACTTGGTCCCTTCACCCTCAACACCTGCTTCACCTTTCCCCTCTGTCATGTCTCATGATCCTTACCATCATCGGCCTAGGCCTTCTTCATCAAGGAGAAGACTCCCAGGCACACGTCGTCCAAGAGTACCTGTCGTACCCCGCAATGGTATGAGGAAGGCTCTTGAAGACGTGACTGACGTCGTGCTGTCGGCGGAATATTCCTACTCATCAGGTCGACCGCTGGGCCCCCTGTCGCCGGCCGTCAGGTCCTATAAAGCGCCCTACGACAGGCAACCTATGTCACACGCGGCCGAGTTGGTGCCCGGCTATCAGTACTCGACTTACCAGAGAAGCCTCAAGCATGTGCATTGGGCTGACCTCGAAGGGCGGGGGGGCTTGGTGCCGTCGACACCGCCCAGGACGCCGTTGATTGGCCGGCTCAAAACGCCTGAGCTGGAACCGATGAAGGAGGCCAGCCAATTCTGTGACTGCTGTCCGAGCGAGAGAAGTTATCGAGAGGGGCGTGTCAAGATGGACTCCCAACGTAGGTTCATCACCACTTGAGACGTCGATAGTTTTCTTGGTCATTGTCTGTCGTCGTCGTCGTCGTCGTCGTCGTCGTCCTTCTCGGGAGGGTGGTCGGGGTCAGGATGACTAAGCCATGCTGACCAATGACAAGTCGAAGCTGCAGCTGCTCATATCCGTGGAGCTCCCAACCAGGCCTCTCTTGCTCGCCACCAGGGAGCTGCCGACGACGAAGGAGAACTGATACTGCACAGATTCTGAGGGACATGGGTGTCGACAGAGGATGATGGAAGATTAAGTCTCGGTGATGTTGCTTTGGCCAGCGGGGAGTTGGGACGGGAGGGAGATTCCAATCGTACACGTGGTTTGCTTGACGTTATGTGTTGTTTGTGTTACTTCTCAAGGATTGTCAAAATGTTGTGTCACCTGCCAAAGAAAACCAAGGTGCAATTGTTGTTCAAACACCTGTCAAGCCCCGTGTGACCGCAACTCATGGCCACACCCGCATGTTTGTAGACCGTTCGGATCGTATGCCATGCGTGCCCGTCCGAGTTTCACGAGGCTCGGAAGATCCTTGTCAGCACCATCGTTGGCAAATTTGTTGAGAGATCAAGAGGTCTCAAGAGCGCTCAGTCGGAATTCTCCTTTGAGGAATGAGGTAGATGCGAGTTCGTTTCGGGGATCTCGAGGCAGTCAGTTGCGAGGATGGAGGATGAGACGAGGTTGGAGGTTCGAAGAAAGTTGGACGAATGGCAGGGATTAGAGAGCATTCTAGGCAGCAATGTGGGGGGAGGGTGGTGGGGCTTACGTAAATGACCCTAACCCTGAACACGTTCACCACCAAACCAGCCCTCAGTTTCTTAACTGTTTAAAAAAAACCAAAAAAAAAACCCCTTTTATTGAATTTTACAACTTAGAAATTGAGCGCTATGTGAAAATGGCATCGCTGCCGTCGCACAGGATGGTGCTACCATTCGTAGTCGATACACAGGCTGCTTGACCGGTGTCCTCACCGCTGCGGAAGCACCTCAACATCGGCGTCATCAACTCTCAACCTTGACATCAGATCTGCCCTAGAAATGTTCTTTTCTATACGGGATCAGCAAGAGCTCGTACACCCAACAACACTCCGATCACCTTCAACGTCGTGATAGCCAGCGCCGGCATCGGACGAGGCTCCATTGCTTGTGTGACGCATGAGATGTGATTGTACCACCCAGAGAGCCTATTCTCCCTCGCAAAGCTGGAGTTGCCGCTTCTGAATACATTCCATCGTGAGTTTCCGTGGGGGTGCTCTATACCGCTCTTTGTCCCAAGTCAGAGGACTTGGGGCTCCCCGGGCAGCTGATGGACCACCGACGGCTTCGCACAGATGTGTGTTTGCTCCACGAGCCGACATGTGTGGGCATGGAAGTAGGGAGACCTGAGAACAGACTCTATATAAAGCTTGCCTTCTGGGGCTCTTCTATATGCACTGGTGGGAGCTTGATCTCATAACTCAGCAGGCGTCGAATATCATCCTGAAGTTTACTTATCATCAACCTCTAGAATGCGCCTGGCCTTCATCACAGCAGCGTTTATGGGCACTGCCCTCGCTGGACAACCTTTGAACTTGACAACAGCGGCTGTTGAGCATTTCATTGCTGGAGCCTACATCGTGGAATTTGCTGATGGCCATGTATGTCTTCTTTTTTTCTTTCTCTTTCCTTTTCTTTTCTCCCTGGACACCCACACAGACTTCCTTGAGCACTGCTGACCACACTGAAGGACAACACATCGTTTTACCATGTTCTGGACGCCAGTGGAATCACGGTCAACCCACGAATGAACATCAATTCCACCGTGTTCAGCGGAGCCTCGTTCAGCGTCACTGACCTAGCCAGCGAGAAGCAGCAAGTCGCCAGGATCTCAGTATTACCACCCGTCAGGCAGGTGTGGCCTGTCAGGAAGTATTCACTCCCTGAACTCATAAGGAACGGTACTATGCCAAATCACATGTCCGGCGACATTATCCTTGACGAGGAGATCGACACTATTGTAGACAATTTCTCGCCCCATGTGATGACCCAAGTCGACAAACTTCATGCTGAAGGCTGTGAGTTGGTCTAAAAGCCACGTCTCGCCCCTCATCTTTCCCCCATCCCAATTTTTCTTCTTCTTCTCTAGAATATCGAAAAACTCCTTACGCATGCCCCATGGAACGTTGATTATTCTGAGCCCCTCTCTGATGTCAAATTTTCGCAGATTTTGGGCATGGTATTCGCATCGGAATCGTGGATACAGGTGTTGACTACCGACATCCCGCCCTTGGGGGGTGCTTCGGCAAGGACTGCCTTATTGAATATGGCTATGATCTGGTCGGCGACAGCTGGACAGGTTATAATGCTCCTAAGCCAGACCCGGACCCGTTTGACAACTGCATCGGACATGGAACTCATGTCAGCGGGATCATTGCAGCTCAGAAAAACAGGATGAACTTCACTGGCGTTGCCCCCGGGGTCAAACTTGGGATGTACAAAGTCTTCAGCTGCGACGGCCTCGGGACCACAGACGACGTGCTTATCTCTGCCTTTGGGATGGCATTTGATGACGGCAGTGATATCATCACGGCGTCCCTCGGAACTGCAGGGGGCTGGAGCGAGACACCTTTCGGGCTAGTGGCCAGTCGCATCATCAGCGTAAGTCTCTCTTTCAATAATGTGCAGAGGAGAGCCCCTCTGGATCATATGTTGGGCCAGCTCCCAGTCAGCTCAACGATCCGTATTCTCTGGGCTCTATCTTCACCGTGCACTACTAATATCTGATACTACAGGAGGGCGTTCCGTGCACTCTGGCCGCCGGCAATGACGGCTACTCTGGTCTGTTCACAGCCAGTGATGCTGCAGACGGGACCGACGTTACGGCAGTGGCTTCCTTTGACAACATTCTCACTCCGTACCTCCTGCCGAAAGGTACCTATACTGCTTCAACCGAGTATGACAACGCCACTGAGCCTGCTACTTTCTCATGGCTGCCTGGCCCTTCTGGATTTTTGAACGTTTCTCTTCCCCTCAAGGCTTTAAGCAACAGCTCAACCGTGGAGAACGATGCCTGCTCGAGCCTCGCACCAGACATCGGTGATCTATCTGGCTACGTGGTTCTTATTCACCTTGGCGGATGCGAACCTTCGGTGAAGGCTAGGAATGCGCAGCTGCTCCACGCAAATTATATCCTGTTCTATGCAGACGCTCTCGAGGAGTAAGTTCTGCATACCCGAGAATACATGCGTTGAGCTAACATGGGAAGCTTCGGGTCTACCGCCGTCTGGTATCCAGATATGACGATCATCTCGACCGCGACTATCACGCCTGCTCAAGGAGCCAAATTTGTTCAGCTGCTCAACGACGGCGCAGATGTTCGGCTCACCTTCATCGATCCACCTCACGCCGGGGTCGTCTTCAAACAGGTACCCAACCGTCTGACGGGCGGGTTCGCCAGTGCCTACACCAGCTGGGGTCCAACTTGGGAGCTGGCTTTCTACCCGTCTGTTGCAGCTCCAGGCGGGAATATCCTTTCCACTTTCCCCCTCAACCAGGGCGCTTATGCAGTCTTCTCAGGAACGTCCATGTGAGTACATCTTGCAATATTAGTTCCAGGATGTCACAGAGGGCATAGGGAAGTGCAAGATCTGATCGACCCTTTAGGGCAACCCCGTTCGTGGCAGGGGTGTACGCGCTTTTGATGCAGATTCGAGGGACCAAGCGGAATCCTGCAGAGCTTGCAAGGATTCTAAGCAGCACCTCTAAAGCGAATCTCTGGAACGATGGGGCCGGCACCATCAACGGACTGGCACCTACAGCCCAACAAGGGTCCGGGCTCGTACAGGCATACGACGCCGCGTTCACTACCACACTGGTGGACTCGGCTGGTATTTCCTTCAACGACACAGAGAACCTGCCCCCCAATGCTACCTTCACCATCCAAAACATTGGGGGTGAGACTGTGACGTACCACGTCTCCCACTCTCGGGCGCTTGGCATGTACACGATTTCATTGACGAGCTCATACCCTGACAGCTTCCCCAACCGTATCTTTGCAGCGAGTGCAGAGGCGGAATTCTCAGAGAAGCTGGTGAGCATCCCGGCAGGTGGCCGTGCTGAGATCACTGTCACCTTGTCACCACCGCAAGACTTTGTGCTCTACGGCCAATCGTTGCCAGTCTATGGCGGATACTTTGTCCTCAATGGCTCCAACAACGAAAACCTCACAATTCCATACCTTGGTGTAGCTGGTAGCATGAAGCAAGCCGTCCTCCTGGATAATGAGGGCGGCGGTCTGCCGCGTTTTCCAGATCCTGTCTTCACCGGCGCGGCTGTCCAGACCTACACAATCCCGTACCCAACGATCGACAATGCCGCGAACCCATCTCACTATGTCCGCTACCCGTGGGCGTCGGCTCGCCTCGACCTCGGCACCCGCATTTTCCGGGCGGACGTCGTGCCCATGTCGAAAAACTACACAGGCCCAACCACCGTCGTCGCCGGAACTACCATCGCAGGCAGTGTGTGGGGCTATCCGCTTGAGTATCTCAGCGGCCGCTATGAAGGGTACGTCGTCTTCACCGGCCGGCTTTCAGATGGGACCGTGGTTCCCGAGGGGCGATATGCGCTGTACCTGAGGGCGTTGAGCATTTTTGGGAATCCGGATGAGGCCAGCGATTGGCAGGGAGTGACTGAGGTTCCTTTTGATCTGAGGTACCAAAAGGACAATCCCTAGGAGACTCACTCCTATTGATCAGAGCCAGCGAGTGTGAAAAGTTTACCAGAGTGGAGGGGCTGGGTTCCGGGACGGTGTCGTTTGGTTTGTGGTGACAGAAGCTCTTTGGAGCCTCAATGTGTGTTCAGGGCTCGGTGCATTCCAGCCTTGAGCGATAGATGCGGACTCTTAGCAACCTGGAAGACACTCCTTTATTTTCAGGCTCCATTTACCCATAGACAAACTTTTCCATCCTCCCATCTCGTTCTTTCTCGACTTCTCTTAATTCGAATGAATGAAGGTGGCAATAAGGTTTGTTGCTTGTTGTACTTGTACAGACACCACAATGCCCAGCAAGGAGCGAGAAATCCTTTGAACCTTCCAATGAAAGACCCGAGGTAGGAGGCATCCCTTGAAATTGTCAAGAGCAATGGCAGAACAAAAGACCTCAGCCGCTTTTTCGAAGGAGCGCTGCGTTGTCCAATGGCAAGCCCTCTCGTGGCGCCCACCTCTTGGCGCTTCTGGCCACCCCAAAGAAGCTCTGCATGCCAATCGTTCTTTCTTGTGGACGTCAAAGTCTTGCAACTGCCTGCTCTTGAATATACGGAATAGTGAGCAGGTGCAGTGAGGGGGACGGATCTTTTTCCTTCTCTGCTCAAAAGGGTGCATGCGCAAAGAACAGTATGTTTCTCCTCCTGCCTTGTTCCACTCGAGCATCGCGGATCAGCCTTGATTAATCACCAGGGGACAGACTTCAGCAACACCAGCCCAAGAGAGGAGCCCTGAGAGCAGCTCTCAAATATAACGGCAGACACTGGACTGATGCAGACGATTTTGGCTCTTGCAGGCCTCGTCGGCCTCACCACCGGCATTACCATCACCTTACCCCCGACCACAACAATCACTTACGTCGTGACAGCCACACCCGTGATCGCCTCCGACGCGCCGCAGTTCACCAACGAGGCCGCCTTTACATCTGCCGTGCTGAACAGCACCAATGACATCCGACAAGAGTTCGACGCCAACTCCCTCTCATGGAACCAGACGCTTGCGGACTTTGCGGCATCTTACCTGTTGTCGATGGGATCTGTCTCCCTCAGCAGTGGTGCCGAGTGCAATTTCTCTCACTCGGGAGGACCCTATGGTGAGAATTTGGCCATCGGTTGTGATGATGTGACAGGGTGTGTCGATTTATGTGAGTATACGTGCCCTTTTGGCTGGCCTTCATTCATGCCCCTCGCCTCGGGAGGATTCTAGGCCGTCGAAAGTCTGCTGTTTTATTTTTACGAAACCCTCATACTAAGCCCGGAAAGCTAATCAATACCAAACTCTCTAAAGGGGCCGATGAGGTGAAGGAGTATAATTACAACAACCCAGGTTTCAGTGAGCAGACGGGTCACTTCACTCAATTGGTCTGGAAGAACAGCACGACGGTGGGATGTGGCAGCCGTCTCTGCGGCACGAGAGGCTGGTTCCTTGTCTGCGAATACTGGCCGCGTGGGAATATAGCCGGACAGTACAGTTCGGAGGTCGGCCGGCAGGTCAACGGGTCCAGCCCGACCAACGCTACGTCGTCGAGACGACTGTGGTACGCGGTCTGCCTGGTATCCATGACTGTGCTGTGGCTGACTTTTTGAACCAGGATGTCCAAGTATCGCCATCGCCGACCGGGCAGGATCGGCCGTAGAGTTGTTTTGTGAATTGGATGGAAGCCGCTGGTGCGACTATTGCTCGTGTGATGAACACTGACTTTGAGACACGGATTCTATGGCAGTCTTCATGGACTTTTTGTGGGTTTTTGGGAGGCTCTCTTCAGCCATGGCATTTCTTACATACCTTTTGTTCTTGTATTGGTTAATTATCTTCCCAAGGCCATGATGACCATCAGTATTGATGATGTGGGTGGATGAATGATGGAAACAAGACTATCCAGGCCGAGGGCCATTCTCTTTCATTGAAAACTTTATTTGACTCTTTCGAACACAGAGAATAAAAGTCCTACGTTGTTGGAAACCAAGTATGGCCTGGGGAAGCCATGCGTTATGAACTCTTTGAAGGACAGTATATGGGTGTATAGGTTAAGATGGCCTCCTCTATACAGTTGCGTCCTCGAGTAGTCTGTGTTCATAAAAGTTTCGCAACCCATTTGGCACTAATTGATAAATGAATCTTTGTTATGATCACTACCAAATAAGAGAATACTACCAAGGCAACCAAGAGGTGACGTGTGAGCGGACGCACGTTACTCTCAAGGCTCCTTGATGAGGGATTGACTTTTTGTAACTAATCTACCGTAGCCGACGTTGGACACACACACACACACAGCAGAAGAAGGAGGCACCTTGACAGGTACTCCCTTTTCCTTTTGTGTTCATTTTCTTTCATCCTCACTCCGAATCGTCCACCTCGTCGCTTTCGAGGTCATAAAACGCAACGTACCCCTTCTCTCGCAAGCCGCAGTTCTCCTGACACTTGGCATCCGTGTCCCAGTCGGGCTTGTCGAGATCCCACTGCCTATCCTGCCACTCGATCAAGTCTCCGCCCGTAGCCCCCTCCTCACGGCTGTTGAGTTTCTTGGGCGGTGGCTGGTAGGGTGGCGGCTGGTAGGGTGGCGGAGGAGGCGGCGGCGGTGGTGGTGGCGGTGGGGGGGGAGGATCATAGGGAGGACTTGGAGGAGGGTTATAGGGAGGGTTGGGAGGTGGTGGAGGGGGAGGTGGTGGCGGTGGGGGAGGCGGGTCATAGGGAGGACTTGGAGGGGGGCCATAAGGAGGTGGGGGTGGAGGAGGTGGTGGTGGGCGAGGGGGGTCGTAAGGAGGGATGTAAGGTCCGGGCGGATACTTGGGAGGGGAAGGATAATGATACGATGGTGGTGGTTTATAAGGTGGATCCGGATGCGGTTTATAAGAGTGGTCCGGGTAAGGCTTATGTGAGTATCCCGGGTGCCCATAGCCTCCTGCGCAGAGGATCAGGTACAGATCTTCCTTGGAGGTGCAGCACTTCTCGTCATGACCTGATCCATATCCTGTTATCATCAGCGTTAGTATTTGGGTCTTGATAATAATGACCAACAGCAATAATAAAGAAAGGAAACAACTTGCCATCATGTAGAATCTCCTTGGGGCAGTAATCATCCTCACTCTTGAGGACGAGCTTGTGGCCCGCGAACGGGTGCCCATACTTGTTGTACAGATCATAGTAGACCTTGCCGTACTCCTCCAGCTTGTAGTAGAAGACAAGCTTGTCGCAGTCCTCATAGTAGTCCTCCTTCTCCTTGACAATCTCCAGGGCGACGCCGCCGCCCTTGCTGAACTCCTCGCAGTATTCCTCGCCGCACCCAATCTTGAAGGGGCCGTCCGTGTCCCAGGCGACAGACCAGAGGAAGACGTCGAAGGGACACTTGTTGATCACTTTGGCGTGGCCGCGGTAGTCATAGTCACCACCGGCCGAGACACCTGTCGCGGCCGTGATGAGCCCTGCGAGGGCGTATTGGACGATATGCATTATTGAACTCTTTTTTCTGTATGCCAACTTAGGTAGTCATGCTGGTAGAGAAAGATTGCATGATGGTCATGCGGTAAACTGAAAAAATCAAAAGGAAAAGAATGTCGGGGACTGAGAATGACTTGGAGGAGATGATGCCCTTCTTTATACTTACCAACCCCCTTCTCAACTTCTCCTCTTTTTGTTCAGATCAACACATATCAATGCTCCTTTGCAGCCTCTCCAACTCCCCAATATCATCATGCATCACCGTCGTCATTCAATCTTCCGGTTTTCCCTACTCCGGAATCTCTCCAAGTGGTGAGATCGTGATCCAGAGCTGAGGGATTTGTTGGGAATTTCTCCCCTGGAGGCTGTCCCAATGCGGACGCAGGAAGCAGGGGCCCATAAATGATACTATCTCGCACCTCGTCGTCATCTTCTAGCCCCTGAGGGCAACCTTTCAACAGATCTCGAAGCCCTGGGGCCACGAGCTGAAAGAAAAGAAGAAAAAAAACAAGGTTTGAGGCTTGTGCCTCACGGTTTCGTCGGTTCTAGAAGCTCGTTACATGATGGAGAGGAGATATGCCCATCATTCTGCCCAATAGAAATGCAATGGTTGTCATCTCGGGATATGGACCCAAGGAAAGATGACAGGATTTTGTGTCCAACGCTGTCCCCAACCAGCTTTCCAAGAACAGCACTCCAGCATCATTCGATATCCTATCCAACCTGTCCCAGCGTGGTTGTGACTTGCCTTTACCGTACACGTCCAGCTGACCCAGGTAATTTAGTCCCAGAGCTGAACATTCTCTGCCAGGGCCTGAGGGTCGAGGCGCCGCCCCGTCGCCAGACGCATGCGGATGGTCTGATGTGATCCTCTTCTCCCACCCAAGGGCTCTCCTAGTTGTTGTGATACGTGTGTGGTTATTTCACGCTCAACAAGATTTTCCTTTTTGAGGCTATGACACAAGGTCTGAGGCATATAATATTAGATGGGTAAGGAGGAGGAAAAGAGCGAGGTTAAACAACGAACCAAGCCAGCATGAGGCCTGCGGCTTCGGACCAAGGGCAGTATGTATTCCTAGACCGGCACTTAAGATTCTGTCAGTTTGGCAGACCCGTTTCGACATATTCGTGCTTGCCCAACACGGCATTTGAAGTTGTAGAAAGGCAGCTAGTAGAGATACTGTGGGCAGCAAGGAGCAAGCAACAGGGGGTGACAGTGCTTACAAGAGCATTTTCTTAGAGTTAGCTTGACCAGAGGATGTTTTCCCTCCTTTCCCTCCTCCACATTATCGTCGTGAAGAAGCCATGATCTCAATCGATGCTGGAGATAGTGATCCCATCTTCACTTATCCTTATGGAGTATTGAACATTGGGGGGGTGGAGTTCTGTTGGTCATTGGGCCAGCAAATGGAACTCACACTTGCACAATGAGACGGCAAAGGAGGAAAGTTCTGATGTAATCTGGATAATAATCCTTCAGCGATATAGCCAAACTCCAAGTACTTATGTAACTTCCTGGTGATGCCGCTTGCGGTTCCCAACTAGACACGTGGAAAGAATGGCATGTGAACTTTTTAAAGAAGCTATCTCTTGAAGGGGAGGAGAGTTCAGGATGCATGACATCTGCCTCCAGGGGTCTGTCCAACACCAAAGTGGTGATGCAATGGAAAGGCGGCAAGCTAAACAGGGCCATCGCTATCGCACCGGCCGGACCCCTTCTTCATCCGTCCCGCCTGCGGAAGTCCACAACATCCAAGCATCCCTCCCCCATCACATGATGTTTGTGATGACGAGAATGCTTTTTCCCTCACTTCGTCATGGATCTGTTTCCGTCCAACGTGCTGCTTGGGGTATAATGCACATGGGGAAAGAGTGATTAAAAAATGGCCTGATCCCCCATCGTTTTTCTTTAGTCTCTCTCGTGCGGAGATCTCTTGAAGAGCTAGTAACGTTGCTCGACCCAATTCGCAGTGAGAAAAGAAAAGAAAGACTACCGGAGTAGCAGCAGCAGAAGCAGCAGCAGCAGCAGCAGCATCGCAGTGAACTACCGCACCTCAAAGCAGATATGCCGTCATCCAAGGGGAAGCCTACCGATCCTGAGCTGCGCGAGCAGCTGAAAGAGGGTGAGCAAGGGAGACCATTGGGCGGTAACGCGACGGTATCAAGCAGACTGCTGATCAATCATCATCATTATTATTATCCCCAACAGAAATCAAGGGCGAGCCGAATAAGTCTGGTGGAGGCGAGGGCCAGTGGTCTGCGTGGAAGGTGAGGCCCCAGGACCAGGCATCCATCCCAAATGTCTCTCCCGACCGAGACGTTCTAGAGCAACAAGCAGTTGACAAGCGTTCAGGCCACGAAGCTCTCCAAGGAATACGAGAAGCAGGGAGGTGGTTATGAGAATGAGCCTGGGTCCAAGAACGAGCCCAAGAAGGGTGAACCGGAACCCAAGAGTAACAGCAAGAAGAAGTCGGAAACTGGTGGTTGATTCCTCATTTTGAAGTTGAAGAATTCCCCGGGGGGGGGGGGGGGGCTTTTGAATTATTCCTCGTCTAGAAAAGACCCAAACGCTTTCCAAAGTCCCAAAACGCCTGCTTGTGTAATGCAAATGCCAGCGACAAGCTACTTGTCGTGGTCATAAATAAAATGGAAAAAGAATATAAAAAAAAAAGACCATGCTGCCCGTCTTTCTCTCTTGTCACCATTGGCAAGTAATTGGTGGCCATGACGCGCTCACTGATCCTGCGGCCATACCTCCATCATGTCGAGCCACTCCAGCGCAAAGGCCGTGGTGATCTTGGCCCAGTCCCTCGTCGTAGCCATGTCCAGATGGGCGCCATCATCCTTCATAGTATGCCAGACCCATGGGAACGGCGACGGGATCAAGTGTAGAATATCGACACCACGGGCCATGAACGGGACATGATCGTCCCCCACGTGTGCCGTTCGGAAATCAGCAGCGCTCTTGTCTGCATCGGGAAGAAAAGGAGCTGGCGGCTTGGACTCCAATAGACCCAAGTCCCGCATGCGCTTCTCAAGTTTCGCCATCGCGCGGTATGCCCAGTGTGTCGGCAGGAAGTAGGATGGTATGTGCGGGTCCGAGGTACCGAGGAGGTCGAGGAGGACGAAGAGGCTGATCTGGTTCAGCCGGTTTGGGAAGTTGGCGGTGGCCATCGTCGGCTCGTTCTCCCATGCCTCTGCCAGGGCTCTGTTTTTTGAGGGGGTGGGGGGGCATTGTTAGCAATCTTGATCCCTCTCGTCTGTTGCATCAAAGAGTCATCAACCACCACCTTACCTCGCGCCATAGACCGAGTCCGTGTCCGTCCAGGACACAAAGGCCTCCTCGCCGTCCAACAGCACGATCTGGACCCCCATATCCATCGGTGGCGTGCCGCCCAGCTCGCCCAGGGCCACCATCTCATCGTGCATCTGGGTGAGGTACTTGTCGATGCTCCTGGCCACATGCATCAGCACCGCGCACGGAACGGCGCTGTCGGTGGCGCCGATGAAGCCCTCGGGCGTCATCTTGCTGTCAAAGTGCGCCACCAGCGTCAGCAGGTTCGCCTGCCCAGCCTTGGTCCACGGCGGCTCCCTCTTGAAGATGATGTTGCGGAACGGCACGTCCTGCGAGCCGGTCGCGGGCGTCTTGGAGGTGGAGTTGTTCCACTCGATGGTCCACCTGGGGAGCTCGCGCTGGAAGAAGTCGACAAAGTGCTGCTGCACCTTCTGGGAGCCCTCCGAGTTGGGCACGCGCGGGATGAGGATCGGGGCGAGCAGGGCGCCATTGTCGATGTCGAAGTCGGCGCCGGGCCCAGGGACGGCGCGCAGGAAGCTGTCGGACAGAGGCTTATAGGCGGCTGCGTCCCCAAGCAGGAGCAGGAGGAAGACGAGGAGGAAGAGGGAGGAGGAGGAGGACAGGAGGGATTGGGCCAGCTTGGAGGGGAGCTGGCCCATCCGGGGCAGATGGCTCATGATCTCGGCGGATGTCGAAGGGCTGTGGGCGATGTCATGCTCATGCTGCCAACGGAAAAAAGTCCTTTGACGGAGCCGAATAACAACAATGTGATTGTTGGGTTGGCACAACAAAAGTGGATTGGGACTTGGGAATCCTCACAGTGGAGGACTCTGGGCCAGGTACTGCCACCTCAACCGCAAACTTGTAGCGACCTGGCTTCTGGAACGCGACACACACACGCACACGCACATCCACACCCTGAACCCCTGCTCCACTGTGCCACTGTCGTGTCTCATGTTTTAGTGGGGGGCCGTGAACGGCTAAGGGTGGGGGGGGGACCCTCCAGGGGAGCCATTTACTGGGACAGTACAGCGGGTGAGTGGTTCTACTACAGTGCAGTGGGTGGGTGCTAGCTGCATCCTGCCCCTGCGTTAGCCTGAGGGGACTGCATGCGTGACTGGCAGTACATACTGTACTATGGTAAAAGCTCAGCACCTTATTTAATCTCATGCTTGACCAGCAAGGCTTTGTTTGTATAGCATCGAGATTGAACCGCTCTGGCTGACGAGCTCGTGGGTCGGCCCCAATCAGACGTGACGGAGACTCTGGCACATGGGGAAAAGCAACATCCAAGAACAAACAATACTTGTTAAATAAACATCAATTCGTACTCTGAGAAAATCCTTTCCTGCAGAGTTGTTCTTGGGCTATCCGCGTGTCCATCGCCATGACCAGTCAACTACAACAAACCAACAATCCGTCCATGAGTAGATGAGAACAAGATTAAGAAAAAAAAACGTTCCCCATTCACCCACCCAGACCCGTCAGCATACTGATCCCAGAACAGTATCATCCCCATCAAGCAGGTCAATCAGACATCAGTTGTTGCCATTCTTGTTGCGCCCATTGCCGCCGTTGTTGTTGTTCGCGGCGTTGTTATTGTTCGCGTTGTTGTTGTTCGCGTTGTTGTTGTTCGCGTTGTTGTTGTTCGCGTTGTTGTTGTTCGCGTTATTGTTGTTCGCGTTGTTGTTCGCGTTGTTGTTGTTCGCATTATTGTTGTTCGCCTGTGCAGAGCCTGTCTGGGTGGCCTGGGCAGCAGCAGCAGTACCTGTCAGCGCACCGGGGCCGAGATCGACTGCAGACTGAGCCGCCGCCGCCGCCGCGAGGCCAGCCGACCCGTCGCTGGCGGCCGCGTTGATGGTGCCCGTTGCGTCGTTCCCTCCTGCGGCCGTGCCGCCATTGTTGTTGTTATTGTTATTGTTGTTATTGTTGTTGTTGTTCCCTCCACTGATGTGAAAATACACAGGTCAGCATCACGGACATGAGGCTTAGGAACAGGTCAAGGATGGGCAGGCGAGAAACTCACCGTCTGGGGACACGCTCCTTGACGCCTGCCTTGGTGCCGGCCTCGGGCTCACGCCGATTCAAAACACCAGAGAGGAGGGATGCAAGGCCACCACCCTGCTGACCAGCAGCGCCAGCCCCGGCAGCTCCACCAAGGTCGCCCACGAGACTGGGAGAAGGACATGTCAGTTAGTCCATACAGTACTATGATATGGCAAAGGGGTAAGTTCTCTGAAGGAGGAGTTAGGAGACGAACCCCTGGAGGAGTTGGGAGACCCCGTTGCCGCCAGCACCCTGCTGTGCTGCGGAATCGGCGGCACTGGCGGCATTGGCTCCCTGGCCAGCGGCGGTGGAGGCAGAAGCGGTACTGTTGCTCGCCGCGACGGCATTGCCATTTGCTTGAAAGAGGTTTATGCGTTAGCTAATGTGCTTGCAGGCACGAGCGAGGAAGGGATTATCAAACTCACCGGCACCAGATTTGTCCTTCTTCGGCTCGCGAACGAAAACGCCGTTGACGACGCCGCGGACCTGGTACTGGGGGTTCTCACCGGCGGGCATGGCAGCCACATAGCCGGCACCAGCCGCGAGGAAGAGGAGGATGTTTCCCAGGTTCTTCATGGTGAATGGGTATATATATATATATATATATATATATAACGAATAGAAATACTAAGAAATGAGAGAGGGATGGAGAGCGCAGCTCAACAGAGAATGGAGTGAGTGAGTGGTGGGATCAACCCGTCCGCAACCAAGTAACAATTAAAATAAAATAAAAAGAGATTGAAGAAACAGGTTCCACAGGAACGAGGCAGCGAGAGCAGAAGATGATGGGATGGGTATCGAGACGAAACAGGACGAAGTCGAGAGGAAAAAGGTGAGAGGGGGAGACGAAGGCCTTTTATCTCGTCTTGATAGCATCTACAGGTCTGACATCCTTGGTTTCTCATCCCTTATAATCGGAAGGATCATAGCGCATAGTTGGACGGCCATCTCGTCCCAACTTGGGGAGCGTCAAGAGTCTGCATGAGTGAGACGTGAGCGAGAGCGGAAACAAGGTTAGGCGAAGCACGACGATCGTCGAGACGTGGACAACCCAGTTTGGCACACAGCATCTCCACTGCTTCCACTGCTGCCGAGCCATCAGCGGGTCGCGAATGATGTACCAGGCCGGAGAGAACCCAAGGGGAGGAAAAAAACCAAAACATGGATTTGCCGCTCGGGCACTGGCCTGCCCACGCAGAGATCGCCAGAGAGCCAGATTGTGGATCTCTCCCCGTTTTGGGCCTGGCAATGGATCGGGGAAAATCATACAGAAAGTGTAAGGCTACGGGACGGATGTGTCAAGACCCAAATGCGGGCCCAGTTCAATCATTGGTTGTTGGGAGTGCGAGATGTGGGTGCGGCGTGTTGCGAGAACATGGGGAACAAAACTGCGGATCAAACAACCTCTCCACTTCCATCCATGCTCTCTCTCTGTACGTACTAACAGAATTAGAAAGGGCACCTATATGCAGCAGCGATCATCGGGGAATTTTATATGGGCAAACATTACGATAGCTTTAGAAACCAGGACACATGATGAGCCCGGCCGTACTGATCCGAGCGCGACAAGTTGAGGTTGAGATTCCATGACACTGGCTACAGTGAGATGTATTGTAGCACCCTTCAGTCCGCCAAACCCCCAGCAATGATATGCTTATGCCATGTGCAGGGTTAGTGCATACTGGATGAACGTTACACAAAAGGGTGAGGATGGCGCTTGAGCACATTCCAAGGTTGTTGCCAACTCTCCTCAAGCCTGACGTGAGTGCAGTTGGGGTTTGCGTTTGAGCAGGGCGATTATCATAACCAAGCTTGGAGTGGCTGTGGGACGAAAGGGTCACCGCCGGCCAAGGAGTGGAAGCCCCGTCGTGGGGCTGTTAACGTTTGAAAGAAGCTTAAAAGAGCCGCGCAGGGATACTGTCATATCGGTGATACCAGTGTCGACCCGGGTCTGAAACAGAGCGTGTCTGTGGAGATCCCCACTGTCGTTCCAGACGCTGAGGTTGCGGGCGGCATTTTCTTGGTAAATCCTACTCAATGCCCACAATGTGAAAAGGGATGGACCAAAAGAAAAAAGTTGAGATGGCAGCACACACGCTTTTGAGTTGGTCGGGTTGAGAGGGAGGTTGAGACGAGATAATGAAAGTTATGCTAAAAATGATGGGAATGCGAGATCTGAACAGGAACACAAACCACAGTACGCAATTGGTAATTACTATTAAAGCATCATCTCCTCGTCTTTGTGAAGATATCAATCCGCCTGCATCGTAGCCATACGATGTTCATATGCTCTCCAGAGGCAGGCAAGGCTGAATCTGAGCTTGCTAGATGCGGCAGTGTCAACTTAATGACGCTACTAGGGAGTAAATAAGTGATGAGTCCAGAATGAGTGAGGCCTGCGTATGGAATTGTTTTGTGGGCCTATACGATCGGATCCTCTTTCCCCGGAAACAGACCCCCTGAACCTTGATGCTTGACAGCCGCAGATATACTGTTCTCGAATGTTGGCCTCCCCGTTCATACTCCTAGAAGCCGTGATCGACCTCGTCTTCTATTTAGACTAAGAAAGGAGAATTTTAGGGGGGAAAAAGATACATTCCCTGCCGCGATAGCTGTCATCCGTGGTTGACACCAGACACACGATCTCTCTCTCTCTGTGTCTCTCCTCCCCCCCCCCCCCATCCATTGTCGCTTTTTCGTCCTCTTTTCCCGTCCAATATTCCCAGGGAGAGGACTACCTAGATATCCAGAAATGAGCAAAAAACGTATCCAGTCGAGCTCTCTTATACTAAAGCTGATAGGAAAGTCTCATACAAGTATTTCTTCTCGTCAGTTTCGTCTCGCATGCCTAAGTAAACTCCCATCAAGTTCCAAAAATAGTTGTCTTCCATCCCCGGCTCAACTGGGCTCGTAACAAAGTGAACGCCATGATCTGATTTCTTGCGTCAGTTATGGAAGCAGTTCTTTGTCTGGGGTGGGGCAGGGGGTTGAGTTCACTCACAAGACTCATGTCCGCTCCAGGTGCTATTCTCACGTCCCAGATACTAAGGTCCACATATTTCTCATCCATGCGCCGGATGATAATGGCGAGCACATCGTCACTGCCAGTAGTGACGGACGTGAACTCTCCAAACTTGTCGATAGGCTTCATGGTGATCATAACGTCCTCCCCGGCCGGCGTTCGCAGCGTTCCTCGGATGGCAATATTCATGGTCCACATCTTGGAGAATTCCAAGAAGACCAGCTGCTGGCCGTCAGGTGTGTCGACCTTCCAGCTCCGGAGAAACTATGGTGATCAGCTATAAAAGTGGCCATAGATCCTTTTAAGTAAGCTGAATATTCAATGGAGTAGATAGAAAGTCTCGATAAGACGAAGCTCTTATTGAGTAGATCTAGGTGAGGGAGGTAGTTACCCAGCACGCCCAGGTGCTAGGTAGCATAGTAGAATCAAATTTATCGTAGACTCCCGGCCATGGCGAGTCAGTCCTCAATCCCGTCTCTGAGTTCTGTCTTTCCTCCTGCCGGGGCTAGTGTGGAAGAGAAACGCAGATACGAGCACGATGACGACTAACAATCTGGGAATAGCAAACGTCGGCGAAGAAATAGAGCAACAGAGGAAGAAAATCACCTTCCGCGGTGCAGTACGCCAGCTCCACCCAGACAACCAAGATAAGCCCTCTGAACATATTACATTCCTTTAGGTATGTCCCTTTCTCCGGACGAAAGGCTTTCCCAATTACATGCGATAATTCGCGTTCGGCCCCGAGGACCCTGAGAGGTCCATGTTCAATCTATCCCAACCCCACAGCGGATCCAGATACGTTCCGGTGAGCGGGTCCCCAAGCTGCAGCCCGATAACACCCCCGATCCTGTTACCGTGATCGGTAGAGGTGGTCACGGGCATGCTAGCTCCCATTCCGGCAGAATCAACGACAGGCATACTAGTGCTCAGTCCGGTAGGGGTGGCCATGGGCATTCCGGTGCCGAACCCGGCGCTGTAGTCGTTGTACTGCCAGTCTGCTGCCGTGGTATGTTGCATTGGCATCGGATTGTAGCCGTGCGTGGCGGCTGTGTACGAGGGCGGTAGTGGTTGTTGCTCCAGTTCGGAGTGTATCAAGCTCAAGGCCGACGAAGTGCTGTCCGCGCCGTTCGACACGACGGGTAACGACCCGGGAAGGCCTACAGAAGGATTGAAGCCGTATTCTGCGCCCGCGGTAACAGTAGATCCCAGTGCTTCGGGCAAGGCGGACGTTCTCATCTTCTTTGAAGAGGACGCCTGGCCGATCCCGAGAGTTTGTTTTTCTGCCAAGGTGAGCGGGAGCGCAGCGGTCAACTTCCGCAGCAGCGAGGCCGAGATCCGTGCCGAGTCAGACAGGTTCGCCATGTCATCCATCAGCTCCTGCGCTGTGCGGACGGCGCGGAGACACTGGCTGCGCTTGGGCAGGGTGTGTTCCGCATCGTGGACGATAGCAGAGCACATGGTAGTAGCGGCGTCGAACAAGAAGAAGATGATGAAGAAGTATTTGATACTTTGCGGGAATATCAGGTCATAGAACTTCTCGCCAGCCTTCATCAGATCCAGACACGTATCGACGCCCTTGAGCCTGAGGTCGGCACCGAGTTGTGTATTCATAATCTCGGGGTCGGCAGTTCCGCACAGGAAGGTTTTCAACGGCGCAAGCAGATAGCAATAGGCGATGATGTTGACTTGGCAGCGCATAAAAGGGATGTAACGGTACTCCTGATCCCAGCGTTTGTCGGGCCGGTGGTCGCGCAGGGCGGCTGGGAACGTGCCCATCCACTTTTCCAAAGCATCCTCTATGTCGAGGATAAGCTTTACAGAGTGGTCCGAGTCCATCTTCTGGAATAGGTGGGAAACGTAGAGACCAAGTTGTGCTTGAAGGGCGACAGAGCCCAAGGGGTGGGGTATCTCGGGATCGGTGATGTTCTCCAGCTGCCCATTGGGTATTTCTAGTTTATGGTCGTCTTGATCGATGAGAAGTGGGCGGGAAAGTAGGGTAGACATTTGCCTAGTCTTATTATTAGCAACAAAACCGACGAGAGCATTTCCGTGCAGCTAAAGACGTACCAGTCCCACGTCCAGAGGATACACCATAGCCTGTTTCGCAGCTCGCGGTCAAAGTCTGGCAGCCCCTCTGCTGGTTTATGCATGCCTAGATGGAAGAGACGTTAGCGTCTGCCTTAAGACACGCAGTGCTCCGAAATGCAGCATACCAATCTCCTGCGCCTCGCGTATGGCACCACTCAAGGCATGCCAGGAGTCCACCACGGCCGCCTCTGACTTAAACCAGGAAGCCTCAAGGAAGAGCTGCTGCACCTGTATAACCCCGCCCGTGCCCCTCGGAATCGACGAGCTGAGCTTCTGGGCGGCTGCGTGCAAACGCTCCGTCAGGATCTGGGCCTTCTCACCCAGCTCCTGCTCGAGCCTCTGCCGGAGCGAGGACTCCAGATATTGGGTGGACACAGCGCAGACACGGAGCAGAAGACAGGTGAGCGCGGGGCTGAGCCTCTGGCCCGCTGCCCTTGCATCCCACCATGCTGCAGCCTGCCCGCGAAGCTGCTCTGGGAAAATGCAGTAGTATTGGTAGTTGGCCACTTCTAGAAAATTTTGGACAAGGACGTCTTGACAGTGTTAGCAGGTTCGAGGCTTTGAGAGGTCGGCATTGCATACCTGTATAAGGCTTTGGCAATATAGCCTTCAGCGCTGTCCTTACCTCCTCGGACTGGGGACCAAGACAAGCCTCTCCGCGGCTGCCAAATGACTGAGGCTGACGTTAGTTACAGGTTTAGATCTGCTATTAACATCATCACCTACGGTGTCGGCGCCTGATGCGGCAAGAGCGAAGAATTCATGGCCAGGCATGTAGCCCAGCTTGGCCAACCCGTCGGATAAGCTGTGACTGGGTTCATCGGCGAGGTCGAACGGGTGCTCCGACTCGAAACTGTCCTCTTTCCGCTTCTTTGACAGCCTGTGGAGTAGAGGGTGTCAGTGGGATGACGAACGGCTTCGGCATCAGATGAGCAGACACTCTGCCGTCACGTACCTGGGGGGACCATTCAAAACATCACTCTCTGGTGTAGGCACTTTCCTCGGGGTGAATTGACAGAGGTGAGGGACCTTTCTGGCCTGGCAGTGATTGCAGGGCCAATCGCGCGAGCACTGGTGGCAGATGATTGATGTACGTCAGCCCAAATTGAAGCGAGATGAGGAACCAGAGCCTCCCTCCTCGTACCTTTTGCTTTCGGCGCTGGCACTCGAGGCATGACGTTGCTGAACGGCCAGTTTTGGCCTTCTCGGCCTGGTTGGAGGAGTTGGGCATTGTTCGTCCTGATGGACCACGAGACGAAGGGAATGGATCGCCGGTCGGTGTCGAGTGCGGTTTTTGATGAGCAAGGAGTTTGTGCGTACAAAAAGATCGGGGGTTAACGACGAGACATGAGATAGAGTTTGAGCCTTGCCCTTTGGGATGCGCATCCCACTCTTGACTAAGCTCGGGCTGGCCCACCAGGGAGGGAGGCGGTCGAGGTGTGGAGATGTTGGCGGTAAGGGGTTCCCGGTTTCCTGCAGTGGTGGTGGCGGCACCGCGCCCTACTATAGCACTAATGTGTTCTAATAGTACTGAAGTACGGTATAGCTGCAGGTACGTAGCCAGCTGGTAGGTAGTACTGCGTCGTGGGGAGGAGGGGGATGAGGAGGACGAGGAGCGGCATGTGGTCAAACTGATCCAATTCAGAAGCAGCCGGCGATGAATCGTCTAGGTCCCCACACCCCTTGCCGCGGTCTCAGCGCCCCAATCGGCCGTGGGCCCGGAGGGTCGGGATATTTCCTGGGCTACGAACTGGTCGCATCTTCACAGCCGCCGGACGAGACGATTCTCTCAACCAGGTCCAGCCCATTCCCTGGCGTGGCTGGGCCGGGGCCTGGACCTGGACCTGGACCTGGACTTGTGCCCGGAATGCAAGCCTGTCGTCGTCGTCCCTGTCGTCGTCGTCCTCATCATCGTCGTCCTCCTCCTGCTGGTCCTTTTGCTGGTCCGTGTAATGTTCAGGTCCGGGCTAGAGAACGGAGAAGAAGCAGTTTCAAAGATTCGCGCCATGGCCATTGATCCATGGCGCTGTCGGCCTAGGGCACGCGACCCTGTGCATCAAAGAAAGACCGCCGACAGCAGCCTCGTCGTCCCAATCGGATGCCCTCCACTGACCGAGTCCCGCAGCAATGAGGGTGCCCATACAATAATCTGGCCTCCGACGGTCAGGGGGGAGGGGACCTTCAGGCAGGAGGAGGAGGATTGTGGCTTGCCCAACCCGTGTGCTCGCGCAAGATGTGACGCTGGACAGGGTGCTCTTGAGACCAATGCAGCCAGCGAGTGGCGATTCTTGGCGGTTCCCCCATAGTGTCTGCCAACCCAAGCCCGGTAGCAGGCTGCCATGCTTCGAGACCTTCTTTACCTTGGCTGTCGTGGTTGGATGTCTCTGTTGTCCAGGAAACGAGGAGATACGAACATGGACCGCAGGCTCGTGCAATCCTTGTGCATCTGGGAAATTCAACAACAGGGCCTCGGCCGGGTGAGCCACGAGCTAGAAGTTCGTCGTATAGGCCCGCCCCCCACGATTTGGATGTCGCCTCGGAGTGCACACAGTGATCAACCTGAGTTCGCTAAGATCGTCGCTAAATAAGATCCAAAAATCCTCGGGACCGGGGGGTTACACTCGCGAATCTGTCTTGATGCAGGTGACCATCTCGTAAGCGGAGCTCTTTGAGATTGTAGTGGGTCCCAGCAGGTACAATGGTACATGGCTGTAGAGCGCACCACACCTGGCGTTGGGGTGACGGGGGATTTGATCGCCTCTGGGCTCGCTGAACCAGGACGAGATGGAGGGTTCGGAGTGACAGCATGTAGAACACACTGCGGCGTGATGGGTGTCTCAGCTCCCGAGTTGGCCGGTAAGGGTCTGGACCACAGGGAGGAGGCGAGACGTGACCGAGGGCGAGAGGGGCCCGGCCGAGGTCTCCTCCCTCGTCAAAAGGCGAGATTTTGATCATTTCGAGCCACGATTGATGGGATGATTCAGCCTGGCTGGCGAGAAACGCCATAGATGAAGCATGCGCCGGTCGCCGGTCCCCGTTCCGCCATGGCGGTAAGGTGGCAGGGCCTGGCCGCGGATTTGCAGATATTGGGCCGACTACTTCCTCGAGGGCGCTGTTAGTGTGCTGCGGTGAGAGTCTCAGCGAAATGCTGCGATGCTTCGGCCGGGGAAGAGAGTGGCCTGCATCCGGAAGGGGGGTGTGGTGGGCCGCAGTGGCAGCCAGTCCTTCGCCAAGGGCTCACCCGAATGCCACCAGAGTCATCCACCCCAGGGGTGTCGTACTCCTCTCGGGTCACCATCTCTCGTCAGGCGAGGCCATATCGAATGCTGTTTGGACAGAATAGGCCGGGAGGACGCGACTCGTGCGTCAGAGAGGCTTGAAAATGGCCTGATGTTGGCATGGCGATGATGTCGCCGCTCGGGAAGCCGAAGCTGCTGCTGCTGCCGCCACCTCTGCCTACCTCCTTTATAGAAGTCCATGTGGCGTGGGGGGATGCCACAACAGTAGGAGGTGGTGCGCCTTGGATCTTACATCTTCTTCCAGCCGTGATTTGCTCCCAGCCATCGTCGTCTTGTCATTGATTGCGAGCCTCGGCCTTGCCTGACTCCTGGCGTCGTTTCCCTCCACAGGTAGCGGTGGAAAGGACTCGAGGTTCTTCCGAGGCCAAGCCTGTCCTGTCTCCGGTGCCTTTCGTGGTTGTCAGGGTTCAAATATTCCGTGTGACCCCAAGATCCGTCGTCTGCACGATGTGCATGTGGTTTGGAAGTTGGATCAGAGGTCGAGCTTGATGCAAAGGCTAGGACGAGGTCCAGGATGAGATTGAATTCGGGGTCGAGATCGAAGTAAGAGGTCAGTGTTGAAGGCTGAGCACTCTCTTGTTCTCTTTCTTCCCTTCTGAGATGCGGCAGGGGCGACTGGTACATACATATATACATATATATAAGTATATATGCATGAGCAGGAAGGGTCGACCCGAGCCTATCGCATATCGCACCTGCTGCGACGTCCAACCCCAGCTCTTCGACTCTGAAAACAGTGAGCGGGTCTCGACTGATTTATCAGTTCCAACCCTCCCCCCCAAAAGCGCCGCACAGCCTACATCGATCGATCACAATTGCCCAACATGGACCCAGTACCAAAAGAAAGAAAGGAGCGAAGAGAGAGAGAGAGAGAGAGAGAGAGAATTTGTCCGCCATTCTCAGACGATGCGTCCAGAAAATCGTACGATGCCAGATCCCTCAGCGGGCTAGCTTGTCTTGCCAGCCCTGCCTGTCCGCATCTCGAGCCTTCTGGACCCGTTCTCTCCGACACCTTTCGGGCATCACAACCTTTCGCGTCACGGCGCGGGCAGAGAGGAAACATTCAAGTCTCGACGTATCGCGAGAACCTCCAAGAGCAAGAGCCTCCAAGAGAATCATCATCATTATCGCCCTGCGGTTGAGAATCACTGGCTGACCAAGTTTCAGGGTGCCAAAGGGTGGTATGTATCCAGGGTGTGATGCTCCCCTGAAGCAGCGCACTATGATAGAGGGCGCCACCACGCCTTCGGCCCGTGGACCCGCCTGACGGCCAGGCTGAGGACCACGCGAGAGAAAATGAGGTGCCAGGCCGCCTCACACGTCCGATAGCCTTCGGATACTTTCGCTGCAAGCCTACAGGACTGCCAGTCCCATGACGTGGCCACTCCGCAGCAACCCTCGACCTTATTTTCACCCTTTTTCTCTTTCTCTTCTGGTCACTGATCTGCTGCTGGCCCACCTGCTCCATCAAGTTCCTTGGAGCTGCTTCGCCCCAGATCTTGTTTCGCCATGTGGTTTGTGGGTCCGACCCTGCTTGTCAGGTGTCAAGATGTCAAGATCCAATGTCACGGGACGTTCCGTTGCGCCGTGAGTTGGTGGGGGGTCCATATGTTGCTGGTAGGTGGGTGGTCTGGACTTCTTCATCCTCGCTCTGGGTACCAGCCCATGGGAAAAGAGGGGAGGGGCAGGAGAAAGAGAAGGGAGAGGGGCAGTAACGCGCTGTCTTGTGTGTTTTAGAGGTGAAGGTAGAGGCTTGGTCCAGGATAGTTGTGGTGCCTGCGACGGGGGTGCCACGACATAAATACAGCGCCCCGCCTCCGTCCCACGTGCAAATAAGTAAGTGCCTTTGTGCCAGGACACTTCCTCGCTGCGTCCATCCATGTGTTGGTCATACGATGATAATATTGATATTTGTCTGGCCATTGGCCAACCTCGGCCCTCTTATACCCTCTCACCAAGTGACCCGATTCGACCTCGTTGTGCTTTCCCGAAAGCATTCGGCCCAGCCCTCACCGCTCTTGGTTTCTCTCTGGGACAAAAAAAAAAAAAAAACGCACATGGCCTGATTTGTCGATCCTGTGCATCGACACAGCCGATCATGTCCTTTATACGGCACCGAATTCACAAGGATTGGGGGTCGTTCGCTGACAGCTTGGGTCTCCTCCCGCCTCGTGACCAGACACGCCTCTCGCATGATCTTTCGGCCGTACCGCTCGACAAATTCCGCAGTTTTTCGGCCCCAGCCTGAGGCTCCGTCATCACGCATGACATATTAAATTTCCATCGTCGCGTCGCAACGAGCTCCTCCTCTAGACTGGGCCCAGGAAAGGCGTACCACCAAAATCTGCATCCTACAACGATTTCGCTCCACGAGGACCAGTGTAATGTCTGGGTACCTCTTTAAGGATTCAGTTCCTGCCGAATTGTTTCGGTCTCTGATGTGGACGTTGGGCCGTTCATACTCTCGGCTTGGCATGGCCATGCATGCAAATCGAGGTTCATGTCGGTTGGGCACCTCGCTCTCAAGTCCGTGGGTTTTCGGGCTTGGTGTCTGACATTGGATGGGCACGGATTCCCTGGGCTACCAACCAGCCCGACGAGGCTCGGTCTTTCGGGAACATATGGCATGGTTTGGGGCAGTCCCAAAGGCGGTGGCCTTGATAAAGGCAGGGTGTAGTGTGGGGGCTCTTTGTTCATGGTCTGACATGTATAAAAGAGAAAGGCCCTTTCCATGCGGTTTCCATGTCACCATACTTCCAGCTACCGCCCAAGGCGGACACATTGTTGGGCATCTTCTGCCGAGTATCGACGAATTCACTCCCCCACCCGATACAAACGACCCTTCCTGGCCTGACCCCCTACAAATCGATACGAACATCCATCAGGCGTCGAGTATAATCCAGAACAAATATAAACGCAACATCCAAGTCCGCTTCATCGTCGCGCCTGTCACCTGCCCTCTCCTTATGGGGGTTTCCCAACCCTCCCTCCGAAACCCTGCTTCTATGCGAACCCATATTTTTGGTCCATCTCAACCTCGATGATAGTGTTTCGCTATCCACTGTCGATACCGGAATAGAGAGAAAGAAAAAGAAAGAAGAAAAGAGGAAAGAAGAAAAAAAAAAGGGGGGGGAAGGGGAGGTGGTGTGTAAAGCCCCCATGTGACTGTTCTTGTCCGTCTCCCAAATCCAGCCACAGTCTACCAGAAGCAGACATCGACGCCACGCCGGCCATGTATTTGAAGCAACAGAACTCTCGGAAAAGCTCCTTTTGGAAACCCCTCGTCTCCCCTCCACCCCCCGGGGGGCTCATCCCTGCCCTGGGTATCCAGGCGTACGTAGACCTTCAAGTCATATATTGGGGCCAGTGCTGCAATCGTATGGAGGTGGAGGCCGGGGGAGGTGGAGGCCGGGGGAGGCGGTGTTGTTGGGTGAAACTCTTCAAATGGCCTCGTCACGCGTCTGGTCAGGAGTGTCTGATGATATACGACTAGGACTATGCAGCGGGCTTGGCCCAGTGCAGGCTCATAGACTTGTGCATTCACCCTCCATATAGACAGACACGACGAGGCCTGGCTCCAATATTCAGCATGATTACTTAATCTCCCGCGAAGATAGCATTTTCAACGCGTGGATTGGCATATACATCATTACTTGCCGAAATGGTAAGAGCTGGAGATAGATATGATGATGATGATGATGATGGAGCCGGAGTTGGTTGGGTGACTGTGACGGCACCGTGTTTTGAGGTGAAGACTGCTGTCCACAAGGCTTCATGTAAGACTGCTCCACATCACGTAGAGTCTTTGTGAAAACCCCAGTAGTTGGGATAAAACAGACACACACATGAGTAATGTTGACGAGTTTGATCCTGCCGTCTAACTACTTACCTGATGCAGAAGAAACGGCATGAATGTGTCAGTGGTCCCAGGTGAGAGAAGCCGAGTTGAACTGACTGGATGGTAAAGAAAAGGCAGCAGAATCACGTCCAAGGATAGAGGTGACAACATTCTTTTTGAAGGCGAGAAAAGGGAGCCCAAGTACAAACAAGCATAGAATCGTCCAGTTTCCCCAGCCCTTGGCCCAGCTGATGTTTCAAAATTAAGCATTTTCCCTACCCATCCTGCTTTCCCACTGGCATCGACGCCATAAACAAACTTGACCCGCGTGTGCCCGAATAAAAGTGAATCCATACTGATACTGTTGAATTTCAAAAGAAACAAACACCACAAAACCGAGTCCTCCAACGGACTTTCAGGGTCCTGTCCTTCATTATGAATCCTCCCAATTTTTCTTTTCCCTTCTGTCCTTTGATATCAAAAATGTCTCCCCACACCCACCCGACTCTGCTTTGCACACACACACAGAGAGAGAGAGAGGTGCTCCATGTTTCAGTCCTCTTAGAATCAGGCGGCTTGATCACATACTGATTGTGCTAGTCTAGCCCTGCATTGGACATTCTTCCCAGGGGGCCTTGGTCTCTAGGCTTGTCAAGTATGTTGGAGTACACCTCCAACCCAACACCCATAGTCTTGATAAGTTCGAAGATGTGGTCCCCCTTGAAGGTCTTGGCCCAGATACGCAGCACAGCTGAGGCGAGTTGACGCAACTTGGCTGAATCACTGAGCGACACTTCACCTCTGTGCTGCTGCTGTGTCGTCAGCTGAATTGGCTCAGCAGACCCAGAGACTGCAGCCAATGAGGGGTCAATGGGAACAGCGTATTCAGTCTCGTCGACAATAGTCTTGATAGAAGACAGAATTGTCTTCTCCTCTGTTGTCAGGATCTGGGTGGGGCTCATTGACGCAAGAGTGATCAGCCACTTGGCAAGGAGCACAGCACACTCCAGGTTGCACACTGCAGGGGTGCTTGTCAGTGATAGTTCCTGCCCATCATCTTCATCCTTTGTCCCATAACAATCATTGTGAGGTAGGACAAAAGAACTGATTTGCTCACGAGAATGCTGGATGCTCCACTCAAGAGACTTTGTCCTGGCAACGTAGTTGAGGCCAGCCTTGACAAGCATCGAGAGTGCATGCACGGCTTGTAAGACGGCCTTGTTGAGACGCTGGCCACGGGGCAGGAGTGGCATGCTGTTGAAAATGCCAGCAGCCACGTAGGAATCACGGCTCTCGAGGGCACGAGCAGGAATAAGGTCGGTATGTAGACGGATATGGGCAAGCCGGGACAGCGCCGTGGCGTCGAAGGCCACTGGGCCATCCGGGTTGTTCTCACTGCCCACCTGCTGGGCAGACTGCGTGATCCTAAGATGATGCTCTTCGAAGCCTAATTGCCAGATGCGGAGTGCACCGCTGATCTGGTCGACATCCTGCTCCCGGAGACCGCTGTTGTCAAATGCGACGGCGGCCATAAATGAACTCGGGGGCAGCGGAAACGTGGTCTGCTTCAGCAGGTAGATATGCTGAATCAAAGCATGGATCATGACGTAGTTGCCCAGAGTCGAGAGGTCACTGAGTGACCCGCCGTTGGGTCGACCGAGAAGTCTCGTCATGGCGTCCTTGAGGGTAATGTTGGAATGAGGGGTCGACTGTTTGGCTTCCCGCCACTGCCATGCGTTCTCTGCCCGCCAGAGCCTGGAAGGGCTGGGAAGCGTCATGCTGATCTCTGTAGTCAGCAACACGGGTGGGCTGTTGTACGCGATGCTGCACAGATTGAAGTAGCAGTAGGCAATGAGCTTGGTCCGGATGCTTCCTTCGTATTTCACCCACGCATCCCAGTCATTGACCTGGATCGGCTCCTGGGTCAGCCCCTCGTCTCGAATCAGAAAGGCGAGCTGACTCTGCAGGGACAGAGCGTCTTGTAGGATGGCCTTGGCGCCCCAGAGACCGACCGAGAACAACAACAGGAGTGCCTGAATTGTCTCCAGGCGCGACTGAAAAGTATTGGGAGAACTATGAAAGTAATTAGCGGAAAGGATCTGAGGCATCAAAGGAAAAGAAGAAGAAGAGGAAGAAGAACAACAACAACAACAACACATGACGTACTATGGCTCGCGATGAGTCTCCTGCGTCATCGGTCGGTCTGAATGCACAGAGTTGAAGGAGTGTCGGAACCCAGAGCTGGGGGATGCTCGTGTCGAATGAGGACTGTAGGCAGCTGGGGTGGGAAGCAGCGTGTGGATCTCATGGCTATGACGCCTTCGGATCTGCTCTAGGGCGACTGCCTTTGCGGCATACCAGAGGGCATGGCCGCGGTGGCTCTCGAACCTGTATTGTGCACCCACCGAGGCGATTGCAAGAAGCAGTTCAGGCGCCATCTCGGTCGGCGACAGCGTCGGGATATGTAGGAACGGTAAGTGCTCTTGGAAACCGCTGATATAACCCTCGAGATATCGAGTCAGGGTGTGTCGCGACGGGAAGACAAAGTCGTTGGGGAGGACGCTTGAGAACTCGTCGAGGCGATTCTTGATGATCCCATGATCATTAGCCGAGATCCTCCATGCCGGAGCTTTCATCCCATCCTCCTGCAACCGATTGACACCGTCTGTCGAAGCCTCCGGGGCAAGCGAGGGGAATCGGGACGGGAAGGCAGAGTTCGTGCCGCGAGGCCAAACGCCGAAAGGCTGATCCGCGTCAACCCCAGCTGGCAAGAAGTGTGACTGCGATCCGATATCGTCCATGAAGAGGTCATAGCTTTCGAACGGGGGCGGCGGGGGTCCCGCATTCATGGTAAAGGGGGCCGACGTGACCGGGAACGACGCTGTGGTGATCGGAAAAGGCGCGGCGCTGACGCTAAAGGGGGCGGTGGTGACAGGAAACGATGTGGAATAGACGGCGGGATCTGGCTCGCGACCACGGTCATTATATGATGGCAGGCCGTCGACTCGACCTAGGGTGGGCGGCGCCTGGTTTATATCGGGTATCATGGCCTGCATCGTGTTCACATCACCAGCTGTAGCGAGGTGGGTCGCCGCGTCAGACAAGAGATCGAGATTGCATGCCGCAGCTGCTCTTGGTGCGATGCGGGAGTCTGGGGGGAGGGAGGAGACCACAGCAGACATTGTGGCGTCGGAAGCTGGTGCAAAGTGTGGCTGGGAGTGCTGTGGTTGCATACCGAGCATGTCGGTGTCGGGCTGGCTCTTGGTCGGGCTCGCCTGCGTCGCTGTCGACGCCTTCCTCTGCCGTGTGGTGGTGCTTGGAGCGCCATCTTTGTTCCCCTCATTGAGATGCACAAGTTTCTCGTGGCGGACGAGGAGATCCCTGATTTCCATGTAAGCATATCTCGGAGAGAACACAAGTGCGTAGGAGGAAGGAGGTGGCAGAATGGTCGACAGGGCGGTGAAGAAGAAAGAAAAAAAGAAAAAAGAAAAGAAGAAGGGGGAAAGAGGAAAAAGAAAAAGGAGAAGGAACACGGGAGAAATATATGTGGATAGATAAACCGATAGCTTTAGAACACGTTGGGGTAGCTTCGATACGAGGAAAGAAGTATATTGGAGGCCTGAAACGAAACGGGGGTATGTGTGTGGTGTGGTGTGTGTGTGTGTGTGAGGGGTTCTGGGCCGCCCGGCCTCGCCCTGCATCAGAGTACATAGAGACACATCAAATACTTGAAAGGAGAAATGATGCTCACCTTCTTCCGAAGCTCTTTCCACAGCTGTCCCAGGTGCAGGCGAACGGCTTCTCCTTGGTATGTGTCCTCTCATGCCTCTGCACGTGTTCCACTCGCCTAATTCGAAGACACGGAAAGAAGTAAGCAGGAGTATCAGCGCCCAATGCGGGGGCAGATTGGGCAGTAGCTCACCTAAACCACTTATCGCAGAAACGGCAAGGCAGAGTTTTGGGCTTTGGCTGCTTGACGTCGCCGGCCCCATCGACAGCGCCTGGGGGACTGGGCCCCTGCGGGGACTGAAGAGAAAGCATTTCTGGGAGGTCTCGAGGACCAGAGAAGAGGGAGAGGGAGAGGGAGAGGGAGAGAGAGAGACACGCTCGAGATTGGGGTTACCGGAGCGCAACTGGTTGGTTACGCAGTGGAGTGAGAGAGAGGGGGTGTGAGGGGGGGGGTGGGGGGTATCTCCCAAATGCACCGTCCCGGAACGGCGGCGTTATTGCACTGGACCGGATCAAAAGGCAACAGGCAGGTCCTGTCAGGCGACTTCCTGGGCGAACACGAGGCCAAGGCGCAGAGAAATTGATGTTTCTTTGTCCTGGGAGGCTACCCCTCGTCTCGGAGCCAGCTTAGGGCGTCCCGTGTATTGTGGTGGTGTAACTTCAAAGGCCAGGGTTTGGTGGGTCGATGCGTGCTAACGAATAGATGAGGTGATACTGTCTGGTAGGGCACCTACGGCCAATGTGAGATAAGGTCGATTGCACAACAGAACCTGTGAACGCACGATACTGCCCACCAGAGAACTAGGCAGTGATGGACTCTGTCCTGATACAATCGTTGTTGGTAGCCCGCAGCGGGGAAGTGAGACAGGGACCATGCGAGCCGGGCCAGGGACCACCGTCAGAAATCGCCCGCGTGCAAGCCTCGGTGGCCTTTTCTTTCTGCAGGTGACGAATAGAATGTGACGTTGTGGGCGTTATTGGCTATCGGAGAGAGAGAGAGAGGAGGGCAGGGTCCCTCCGAGAAGCCAAAACCAGAACATACACAGGCACAGTGCCTACACGAGAATGATGCCAAGGCGGAGAAGGTGTGGCGTCAAACACGGGATCTCAAGGGGTGGTGGCCTTGCTGGCGACGGAGAACGGAAATCGGATGTGCAGAGCTGATGGACGCTCGAGGGGTCTCCAAGAGCTGCGGGGAAACGCCTTGGTTCTCTATCAGTAATAATATGAGTTAGCTGTTTGGAGGCGGGTTACAGATTGAGTACTCCCGTGCCCAAGCCTAGGGGGCACCATTGGAGCATTGGAGGCGAGGTTGGGACGATGATGGAAATCTCCGAAACAGAAAACGTGGGGGGGGGGGGGGAGATGTGTACTTGATAGAGATGGAGAAGGGGGAAATATGCTGGGGATGTAAACGTGGGGAAGCTGGACGATGGATGGTGGACGTCTCGGTAGTGGACATCAGCCACACCTTGGCCCCCAAACTGTGACGGAATGCGAGGGGCCCGGTCTGTGTGTTGTATGTATGTATGTGTGCGTGCGTGCGTGCACACGCACTCAGCCAAGTGAGGGGAAAGTCAATATAGTCCCCAGTCTCATGAGATCTGTGGCAGCATTGTGCTCCAGACAGTGAGGAAAAGGCGAGGCAGAATTTGGAGATGGCAGCGAAAATAATCCAATAGAGGTCAGACTTGACACGCACTGAAAACAAAACATCACATACCAAGACACGTTTTGTGCGGAAGATGTCTCTGAAACCTTGGAATGCCGGGCTGGAGGAAAGCCTAAGGGATCATAGGCCTCGAGCTCGAAGGCCAACTGTCAACTGCAAACACGTCAAAATCTCAATAGTTTGACGGAAAGGTGAGTCACATTTCTGTCGCGCCTGGTGGGAGGTTAGGTTCATCGATTGTCAAACAAATTCATACGTACTGTGCACTGTAGATCTCGTTTGGTGTCTTTCTCCTCTTCGTAGTATGCCTTCTCCAACAGAGTCAGGCTGGCTGCTGCTACGGCAGGGCTGAGGGTTTGCTGATCAGCTTCAACGCGGGGACGATTTGTTCTCCGCAGCCTGATGAGTAACTTGGTCCTTGGGGGCCCAGGCTCTGACCGGCTTGGGTCGATACCTGAGTCTATGTGTGGATTGGAGATGATGAGGTCGTAGGCCTGCACCTTTGAAAAGGCTGTTGATGATGATGGATCGGCAAGGTAGAAGATGGGGATTTGATGAGGGGAGAGAGGGCTAAGAGAAGCCTTGGGCGCCCCAAAGCAAAAAAAGGCGGGGTTGGATGGCCTGAGACAAGAAAGAGAATATGGACAAATGATGATAAAGAGGTGGTTGTGCAGATGTGGGAAGGGCGGGGAGAGAGAGAGAGAGAAAGAGAGAGAGAGAGAGAGAGAGAGAGAGAGAGAGAGAGAAGGAAGGGGGGAAAGAGAAATGATGTGGTGACCACTAGAAAGGCACAGGACAAGGACAAGGAGTATTTTGTTGCTACTTGGTGCTGCTTGTTACTGTTGCTGGTATTATTGCTGCTGATGCTGCTGATGCTGCTGCTGCTGCTGATGCTGCTGCCGCCTGGCCCTCAATGATGCTTCTCTCAAGAGAAGTGCATCATGTTCAATGGAGCATTGATGGATGATGACCTCTGGATTAATTGCAGCAGTGGTGCTGCTGGGCCTGGGGCGAGGAGAAGGTCAAGTCGGTCGAGCTGTTGGCTCGCGTCAGAAAGTGGAGAGCGTGCCATGCAGCCCTTCGCCTTCTCCTGCGTTGTCCGGTTTCCTTGTTGACCGGTAAGTACAGTACTCCGCAATGGTGCTTGCGAGTTGGGAAGGGAGTGGAGGAAAAAATGTGGGCGAAAATGCGGAGGCTTTGCGGAGGTGGGCACGGTGGGGACGGCATCTTTTTGGAGGTGGACAGACCAGGCAGAGAAAGTGGCACGGTGGAAAGCGCAATGGGTAATACACACAGACCTATAGTACCGTGGTTTAGGGCACTACTGTGTTACTAGTAGGGTAGGTACAGGGGGCCGGGGGGGAGGGGAGCACACTTTCTAGCTCGTACCAAAGTGTTAGTGGGCAGCAAGCAAGCACAACAACCAACCCCCCCCCCCTTTGTCGTCCCTTACAACCCCGAAAAAGAGAAAAGACGTTAGGCTTGCGCACCTGCAGCAGGTCACAAAACATCCAAAGAGAGAAGCATTTTCGATGGGGAGAGAACGACGTCATGTCTTTGCTTTTTTTTTTTTAGTCATCTTCTTAGAGTCGTCTGCGGCCTGCCCCCCTTGGAGGGTGGATGAGGACCGGCGGCCGCAGGACTTGCTGGCCATAGTACTACGTGCGTGCATAACTATGACCAAGGTTTGCTGTTCTGGCATCCACCAGCAGGACTGCATCAGGCGACACGGGCCTCTTTGCCCGGAATTCCGTACCGCCAATAGCCAGCCACAACTTGGCGGGAGCTCAAGTGGTAGGTTTTACCGGCCAGAATGGAGCCAGCAAGAACACGTCGATCAGCATCTGCACGGCGGTGTTCACTGCTCAGATCCTTTCCCCTTTCCTGTCGCACGCTGTAGCTTCTGGATACTCTGTCGTCTCCTCCATCACTGCCACCAGGGATGGATTGAGATTCCCCATTTATCCTCATTGATCAGCAGTTCCCATGAATAACATTAACAACATTTGTTCTCCGCATTGGAGAACAGCACCTTTTTTGGGGGGGGGAGGGGGGAGGTGGTGGGAGGTTGGGAAGCCGCGGTGGAATGCAGCAGGCAGGGAACAAGGCTCCAGCCACCCCCGGGCGGAAATGCTGCGAGGCTAAGACTAGCGAAAAGAGGGGTTTCCAACGCTCGCCTCGGCATTGCAAATGGCACCCGCGCAATGGGATCCGTTCGATGCGCTGATGTAGGATCCAAATTAGAGTGAATCGCCCAGCCAATCATGAGGTGCCTATTATCGTCTGCTTTGTGCTACAGCCTGCGTCCCTCTTTGTCGAGGTTCTGGCCTACGACATGGCCTCGCTGGAGGTCAACGAGATTTCCTGCAAGACGACCCCTAGAGTTCCCCTTTCGAGCCTTGAGACTGAATCGTGGTGTGGAGATGATGGGATTAAAAGAGAATCCAAGAATCCGGGGAAACTCAAGTTGGAGAACCCATGATCCCCCAGATTCTTCGAAAATCCGGGGAAAGGAACGGCCCCTGGCGGGTGGTGTGGGCCCATCCGCCAACATTGGGGTTCACCGCCTGGTGCCCATGGCAAGATGCGGAGAAGACCTCAAGGATTGATCGATGAAGATTGGCTTGGAGGACTTTTAAGAGGGCACAGATACTTGATGCGCTCCTGGTAGGCCCGTCAGAATATCAGACCCGTCGTCCCGTCCGCCCCCTTAACCAAGAACATCACACCTATTCGGGAGCCAGCGTTACAGGACTGACTTCTCAACAAATGGCAGGCATAGCCGCGAAGCACTCTCTCCTTGGCTCCGTTGGTGGCAGGAGAGAATCGCCTAGGCCAGCGTGACAAGATGCAGATCTTGATGGAGTCGGCACTCACTCGTCAGGACACTGCTACTCTCAGCCAAGACCACGGTCGATGGTCATGAGTGGCATTCAAGACCCAAAATGGGTAATATTACCATGGCCATCACTCTGTAAGGTGTAGGCTTTTCTATCCTAGCCGGTTGGGCTCATGTCACAGTGTGTCGAACCGCAGACAGTTTTGGTACGTTCCTCTCTCAAGATCTGTTGCAAGACGTGTTCAAGCTCAGAAGACAGTTTTCCGTGGCAGGTTGACAGCGAATACGCACACCTCCGTCCCGTCCCATCTCTGGCGAACCAAACCATATACCGAGACCGACGAAGACCGCGAGCTTGACCGAAGACCTTGAACTCCGCGGTCACTCCCCTTCCTCCACCTCTTCCGCGCTTCTGTCCACCACATGGTCCCAGGGAGTTGTTGCTGGGCCTCTCAACACCTAGGTTGGGCTGGACCTCGTGCACGAGCTCGGGCTGCGGCCATAAGAAGCATCATGGCGGACTGGAAAGTTAGTCATCGACCGGCATGGTCTCACTGAGCCGATCGAATGCCAAATTGGACTTTCAAGAGCACACAACTTTATCAGTTCAGAGGTCGAACTTCTACATTTGTCCAGGAGGTTGAACCTGCTCGGATGCTCAGATATGGCTGCACGCATCATATCCAGCAGCTAGCCAACCAGCTCGCAGCAAGACACCATATGCGATATAATATGTCCTGTTCTGTGGAGGGTTTGCAACATGCTGGGCACTCTCTTCCCATCGTCTGCAGGATCAACAACTGGCTGAGGGATCCAAAGTTCGGCGCTCAGCATTGGTTTGATCCTCGATGTAGGCTAGATCGAAGAAGACGCGCGAGCTGAAGTGTTTGAACAAATAGAGGGGCAAGAATCAAACAATGATGCGTGGGTATCGAACCCAAAATGGCCATCAGCGCAGTGGGGGTTGGGTAAGCAACGAGGGCTAGCTGGCGAGAGATGTTCAGCCGTAGGTCAGGAGCCACTTGTGAGTCTCGCTGGCTGTTCCTCTGGACTGTTCCTAAGTGTGCCGTCTTTTATACTAGGCGGCTTCAGCCTAAGGATCAGCAAGCGTTGGCCTCTTGCGAGGACTGGTATGGGAGCATGTACAGACAGGAAAATCGGGTGTGCAAGGCACTTTCGATATTTGGCCATCAATTTCTAGGATTCCATGTCTTGTCTTCTACCATCGATGGCGAAAACATAACCGTGAAGTGCATCTGGCCCAGCCAAACCGGGGAAGGACCAACGAGTGGGAGCCACCTGGGGATTCAGGCTGTGGAGAGAAAGAGAGGGCGCGATTCATTGTTATTTGACGATGATGGGCCTCGCTGTCGCTGTCGATTAGCAGGTCAGTGAGGCTATCTGCACGAAGCGGAAAGATGGGCTAAATGAGCCGTAATGTCGGCGCTTTTAAAAGGGAAGGGGGAAAAAAAAACCCCTCCACTTCGTGGCCATAAAACGAAGAAGATCATGACATTAGTATTTGTCTCTGACTGTCCCGATCTGAGTGTGTAACAACGTCAGTGGGTCGCTCAGTGCAAAACGAAATTCGGCCGAAGTTCTCACCGTCGGGCTATGCCTAAGAAGTATGCATGACCAGGCCCGCGAAAGGAAGGCAGATTAGGTGGTCAGGTGGCCTATAGAAATAATACTTGGCGCCTCCACATGCTGTGCTTACCTGCACACCAAGGCCCTGCGGACAATAATCTGGGGAAGTCTGGGGACTAAAGTTAGGGCCTAAAATCTAGCTTTAGAAATGCACAAGCTTTCCTTAACATGCTGACATACCTATGGTCCTACCCTATCAGCTTCTATTAGGGCAGATCACCTCCAAAGCCCCCCTGTCATTGTTGCATCACTACTATCCATATGTCGAAGGCCAGCACGGCCAGCTCGGCCCTTTTCCTCTCGCTCTCTCTTCTCTCTCTCATTTCCCGGCCAGGCCATGCGAGGCTACTGTAGGCAGCCAAGCCCCCTGGGCAGTTAACCTTGGAAGGCCCGATCGTGGGTCGACCTGACCCATTCCATTCGAAGTTTTTGCACAAATGACTAACCACATCATTTCGAAGAACCGCCGAGTTGCGTCCAGTGACGGACACCAGATACCCGTGAACAAATCACACATCCCGTGCAGGGACGATCTTTTCCGGTTGGGAGGAGGATCTAGCAGACGACATGTGCTTTTGGTCGGCTAACGAGAGGGAAAGCACTTAGCAGGCAGCCAGATAGGTTCGTGGCAGGCCACAGACCAGCGAGCATGGATGGAGAGGAGTCAGAGTCGTCGTCTTGGTGGAGATGGGGAAAAAAGAAAAAAAGGAAAAGAAAAAGAAAAAACCGTCCTGTAGGATGCGTTCATCTACCTTGGTAATGTATCATGTGGCAAACCTTACCAAAAGTCTCCCCAACTGAACAGACACAATCTCCTGAGGATTCAGGATTCGAAACACCGGCGGCATGAATCTCGATAGGAACAATCAATGCATCCTGCTGACGCTATTTTCAGGCACACGATCTAGCCTGGAGGGATGACTACCGACAGGTAGGTGATATGCAGCTGTTCGGAGGGAGGGCGCCTTGGTTGTCAGTGTCGATTTAGATCTTGGTGGGGGAGCCACGCACGTCACGGTACACTTCCTGAACCGTGCAGCCACACAGCACGAGGACCAGAATAGGTGGCGTTGGCGACAGCTCCCAAGAACTTGTTCAGCAGAAGAAGCAGCAGCTGGCGGGTGCGGCGGGGTGCGGCGGGGTGCGGCATGTCGCGTCATTCAGGACCTCAACACCACCAACCTTGCAGGCTCTCAGCAAATCGTGAACCAGAGTCCCGTCGCTTCGAGAAGTTAAGAGTCAGCTGCACGCCAGATGAGTGCGCACCGTGGATCATGTGGGTGGACTGTTCCACCCATGACCGTCTCCCCTCTCCACACACCTTGAACTATGGAGCGGCTCGCTTGAGATGATTTTCACCTGGGGCCGCCGGAGCCTGAGGGTGCCGTTGGCGATCATCTTCGCTATTGTCCTTCGTTCTACCCTGATTTTTTTGTATTATTGCCTGCCTTGGCTGATCACTGCCCGACTAGCCAGTTCGCAAGACCTTGCAAAAACAAAAATGCTTTTCCTTCTTCTTTTTTGCCTCTCAGGATCGACGGGTCTCGGTCGATCCACACACACACACAAACACACAACCCGATCGGTCCTAGGGGCCACTGCAGTAGGAGGCGCTGCAGCACAACAAACTCATCGTCTTCCTATGCCGACTCGACTGTCGGCTCTAGGAAAGATGGCATATCGCATCGCCGCCAGCTTCAATAGGCCGACATTGTCCCGTCAACAAGGCACAGGGCAAGTTTCGGAGAATTGTCTGTTCGACCAGCCAGCACCGAGATGCCAGCATCCAGATGTTTTACCCCCGACAGAGCTCTGGCCTTGTTCCCCTGAGAATAGCCATCCAAATTTTACCCGCGGGACGAGAAACCTTACTCCCCCCCCCCCCTTCACGCCCCTCTCCCCAGATGTCGACCAAATCACTTGCAGAGATCACCCGGAAAGAGGACCGAGCAGTGGGGTTGGCGCGTCCCAGTCCCGCGAATCGTGAAGCCTTGTCAACATCTCTCCATCGGGCTGGTGAGCTCGATTAGGCGTCCAAAAGTGGGTCTCCAAAACCCTCCTGGTCCTGCCACCATCAAATCTCCGACGTGGTTGGAGACGCTTTTGGAATGCTTCGTCCCTGAAATTTGGCGGCGACGAATCACCACGGCCCGCGTCAGCATTCGTCGGCACATAACTGCCGCCTTGTCGAATCTGGAAACCAACCCTGGCATTTTAGAAGCCGCGTCGCTAATGCAGCCCTCTCTCCAGCGCCACACAATCACCAACCCTCCCCCCCCCCCCTTTTCCCCTTTCTGCTGACTTGCCTGCTGTAAACTTTGGAAGGAAATGAACAAGTCAGATGCTTTTGCGTAGGGGGCTTTGCCGTTTACCAGTTAAACCGCGGTTCCCTGTGAGGGGGCAGGCATGTAGCCCATCTGCTCATGTACCATGACACGTTCATCCAAGACCACAGGTCTCGTGAAAGATGAAAAGATCAGCATCTCTAGTCGGCGAACGTCAAGTGGCCATGTCTAGGAAGGGTTTGTGACTACAAGCCATGCCCTGTTCTATTGTTTGTTTCCACACACACACACACACACACACACACAAACATAGACATCCAAGAGGAGAGGGCAGATGCAGGCAGGGATTCACACATCTAGGCTTCCCCTCTCGGTCCTCTCGGCCAAATCCCATTTGTGGCTGGCCCCTGTTGCGCGCACCCTCTGGGAAGGTGGACTGGCCTCGCCATGTCACGATGCTCCGTTCCTAGGCGTGGCCAGATGTACGCAGCGGCATGTACCCATCCCTTGCTAACCTGGTCGCCTTGTCCCCGTGGGCATCCACTCCTTGCTCAGGGATGGCAAGAGATGCCCCCAGCAGATATGCCACCCCATTTCAGTCCTCAAACGTACTTTTACCCTTAAGCTTGTTGGCAAAATGTTTGAGTATATACTTAAGTACTGCCTGGTAATGCCACATAGTGTTCGTCCCATCGTCCTCGTTTCAAACCCCCAAGGTGTCCGCATCCCTTGATTGGACCTGCCCGTGTTTCGTTCCCTTTCCCTTCCCTTCTTCTTTATGCTGCGTCCTCGGTTGGCCATGCGTTCATTCATTCATTTTGCCCTGGCTTTTGCCAGTCTTCCCTTTACCGCCTATGCGGCATGGTGGATGGAAGATATCACCCATCAGGGCCTGGCTCCCTATGGTGGATCTGACTATGTTGTGTTTAGAAATGTTATGGACTATGGTGCCGCAGGTCTGTCGAAACCACCAGGCTGTGTAACATGTTTTGGACATTAATTTTTTTTTTTTTTTTTTTTTTTGCTGACCAAGTATTATCTTGTCATAATTAGGTGATGGAGTCACCGACGACACAGCCGCCATCAACGCTGCCATCGATGCAGGGAGTCGATGTGGTGAGGGATGTGTAAGTTGCCCAACCTAAGAGGGGGGGGGGGGGTTGTGATGATAACCCTCATAACAATCCTGATATTGCCCATCATACACCACATAGTCCTTCTTTTTTACTGACAAGACTCTATAGGATTCCACTACGGCGACACCGGCAATTGTTTACTTCCCTGCGGGAACCTACCTCATCTCTACGTCCATTTATCCCGACTACTTCACCCAGCTTATTGGTGATGCCACCGACCCGCCTACGCTCAAGGCCTCGGCTGATATGTCTGGCTTCGGCCTCATTGATGCCAACCCGTACTACAGCTCGGACCTCAACTGGGTGTCCACCAATGTGTTCTACTCCTCGATCCGGAACTTGATCATTGACACCACAAATGTTGCTGCCACGACCGCCTGCACCGGCATCCACTGGCCCGTCTCCCAGGCGACCTCGATCCAGAATGTGGTCTTCAACATGCCTACCACCTCTGGTGTTGTCCATGTGGGTATCTTCATGGAGTCTGGCAGCGGTGGCTTCATGTCCGACATCACCTTCAACGGTGGTGAGTACGGCGCACAGTTCGGCAACCAGCAGTACACCATGCGCAACCTCGAGTTCAACAACCCCGGCACAGCCGCCATCCAGATGCTGTGGGATTGGGACTGGACGTTCATGAACCTCACCATCAACAATGCCCCCCTGGGCATCGATATGTCTCTGGATTCGTCGTCCGACCAGGTCGTCGGCTCCGTGATTGTCATCGACAGTACCTTCACCAATGTCGATGTGGGTATCAAGACCACCTATGACACGGCCTCCACCTCGACGACCAACGGCAGTCTCATCCTGGAGAATATCGTCCTGAGCAACACCCCGGTCGTGATCGAGAACGACAGCGGCACCGTCCTTGCCGGCGGCACCACAACGATCGATGCGTGGGCAGAGGGACACACCTACACGCTGACCTCGGGCCCCACCGACACCATGGGCACCATCACGGCCGTCAGCCGCCCTGCTGCCCTGCTCGGATCTGGTACCAGCTACTACACCCAGTCCAAGCCGCAATACGAGACCCTCTCGGCGTCGGACTTTGTGAGCGTGCGCACTGCCGGCGCCGTCGGAGATGGAACCACGGACGACACGGCGGCCATCCAGTCGGCCATCACCAGCGCCGCGAGCGCAGGCCAGGTGGTCTTCATCGACTACGGTCTCTACCTCATCACCAGCACCATCTCCATCCCCGCCGGCACCAAGATCGTCGGAGAGACCTTCCCTGTGCTCATGGCCTCGGGCTCTTACTTCGAGGACATCAACAACCCCCAGGTTCTGCTGCAGGTTGGCACCGAGGGCGAGTCGGGCTATGTCGCGTTCAACGACTTCATCGTCTCCTCACAGGGCGCCGCCGCCGGCGCTGTCCTGATCGAATACAACCTGGTTGCCCCAGCGGGTACGCCCAGCGGCATGTGGGATGTCCACGCCCGCATTGGTGGCTTTGATGGCAGTGACCTGCAGGTCTCGCAGTGTCCCAAGGACCCTGGTAGCGCAACAGTGGCCGATTCTTGCATTGCGGCTTACATGAGTCTGCATGCCACTGCTGGATCGAGCGGGTTGTACATGGAGAACATGTGGCTCTGGTAAGTCGAATGCGACAAGCAAAACAAATGCGTTTGTTACAGAAGGCTAATGTTCGAATTTTTTCCCCCTTCTCCAGGGCCGCCGACCACGATATCGATGACAGCTCCGATACTCAGATCACCGTCTACTCGGGCCGCGGTTTGTTCATCGAGTCGACGACCGGCACCTTCTGGCTGGTCGGCACCGCCGTCGAGCACCACGTGCTCTACCAGTACCAGTTCGCCAACACCACCAACATCTTTGCCTCGCAGCTGCAGACGGAGACGCCGTACTTCCAGCCCCTGCCCACAGCCCTCGTGCCCTTCACTGCGAACACCACCCTCCAGGACCCGACGTTTGACTGTGACGGTGTGAGTGGGAACTGCGACGAGGCCTGGGGCCTGCGCATTCTGGGTTCGTCGGATATCTTCATCTACGGCACCAACCACTACTCCTGGTTCGACAACTACTCACAGAGTACGTTTTCCTTCTTCTTCTTCTCTTGCCCCGCCCATGCTTTCTTCTCTCTCTTTCTTCTTCTTTCTGTTCATCTTCTCTCCCTCATCTCGAAAACAAGCTGGCTAATTTGAGTACCAAAAAAATCAGATTGCTCCACCTTCGCAACCGGCGAACAGTGCCAGGCGCGCATCATCAGGCTGCAGGGCACCCTCTCCAACATCAACATGTACTCCGTCAACACGATCGGCTCGACGAGCATGATTGACAATGCCGGCACCGAGGTTGCCAGCTGGGAGGATAATGAGGGTGTGTATCAGTCCAACATCATCTCCTTCAGAACGGGTTAAGTTGGGTGTGTGTGTGTGTGAGTGTGTGAGGGCAGAGAACCCCCGCCCACCATCAGCGAGCAGCCTAGATCAGGTTTGGTTTTCCCGCAACCCGCTGCTGCATGTGCATACATTGGCATTTTCTTCTCCTCCTGGCGTACATAAGTGATCTTTTTTTTTTTTTTTGTTGACGGGGAGAGGTGGGGCAAGTTTCGAGAAGTTTTATATTCTATTATTTATTTGTATATACACTTTCTTTTTCTTCTCTCCTATGAATGCCATCAAGATTATTAGGCATCCAAAAGAAAATCTGCGCTGGTCGGTGCTAACCTGACTAAACTCGTACTGGACCCCCTCTCCCGGACCTGTTACCCCATGTATTATAAAGAATTGCATCTAGTAGGAGCAGACTTGTTCCAGCGTCCTGAGTAAATATGCTGACTACCACCACCTACCTTGGCTCCTGCGATTGTGACTTGTCTTGCATAAGAGAAATATCTGTTCTGCTGACTTTTCCAATTGCTTGGGCGCAGCGCTTTCTACATTTGCTACCCCTGGCCGCCCTTCTGGCTCCTTACTCGGCTCTCAGGGTCCTCCTGGGGGGTTTAAACCATGACGTTTGAGTCTATACAGACATGAATGGCATTGCTACTAAAGGAAACAGTGAAAAATAAATATGAAAAGGGGAAGGGAGAGGGGGTGAAAGGTACTGGATTATAGTTTAGCATGGTAATGACCTCGAGAGGGAATATATGAAGGTCGTCACAGTGGATGTAGACGAGAATAGGGATAGTTGGTCGTACATTGATTGTCCTAGCAGGTATCTATCTATAGTGCTAGGGCAACAGCTGCTGAGCAAATGCAAGTAGTAGTCAACAGCATGACTGGCCTCATGCCTGGTCCCAGGGTCTCCGAAAACCCTACGCCGTTGCGCGCCCATCCATAAACGCCGTCAGGAGGGTATTACCATGACCATAGCACCCATGGAAGAAAAAGAAGATGAAAAAAGCGGGGGAAAAAGCTTGGTCTCAACCCGTCCACGGCCTGAAATAGAAAGAGACTTTTCCTTTTGCCACAACCACCAAAATGAGTAATCCGCCGTCCGAGCCATTCAAAGAAGTACCGCCCCGTGTGTGTTGTCGCAATTGCTTTCTTACTGCTCCTTACTGCTCCTGGATCAGCTCCAATAGACTACAGATGTTAGGTGCCATCACGCGGTTGGCCGTCATGACCTCATGCAGCCGAGGTAGCACGCATCGGAAGAGCCTCTCATTCCAGCCTCTCGCTCTCTCGTCCAGGCCCTGTTTCTCCTGCTCCTTAAGGAGGTCATCCTGGACCTCGGTCTTGACGACATTGCGGGCGATGTTGCGAAGGATCAGCACGGCGCTGAGGGGTATTCCGGCCGGCTGAATGATGTTAGGATTTCGCTCATCTCGGGTGGTCAGCGTCTCTTCGAAGGCGAGGGAGAAGACCTTTGCCGGCACAGTGTGGGCGCGCTTCAATCGCTTAGCAGCGTCCTCGCCTGGACTCGGTCCACTCCCGTCCAGAGCAGACCCATTGTCGTTGATTGCGGGATGAGGTGCTCTGGGAGGCTCGAAATTGCGTTGTACCGCAGCCAGGTGCGTCTTGACGTGTTTCGCAAACGTTTTGAGAGTCATGTTCGTCGGTGTAGCAAATTTGTTGCATCCGGCCCAGAAACATCGATTCTCAACATCCTTGTTGGCATAGAGACCATTTTCGTCAGGTGTCTCGCCGAGGTGAGCGGGCATTATGTGCTCAAACATCTTCTCTGCATTAGCAAAAAACTGGTTGCACTTCTGGTATTTGGGACCAGGTAGGGTCCACAGGCAGCGGAAATACTCCCGGCCCTCGTTCTCCGGGTCGACAGGGCGGGATCGAGCCCGTATCCCCTTGATGATGAACTTTTGGTTCTCACCCTTCGGGCCGCGAATAATCTGTGCCCCAGCCGTCGTCCACACATGATTCACATTCCTAATGAAGTCTGCTGGAGAGATCATGGACTTGCCCATCTGGGACAGCCTGCTGCTAAAGGATGACTGGTAGGCCGTCCAGATGGCAATCTGAGTGATAGAAGCCTCGGCATCTTCTTCAAACAGACACCGCAGCCACATGTAACATCTCTCGGGCTCCTCCATGGCCAATAGACGCTCCTGCAGGTCATTGGGTAGGGGTACGACGTCCTCGCTGCAGGGGATTTTGATCTCGGGTTCGAGCGTCTGCGTGTAGATCACTTGCTTTGCGCCATGCGACAGGAGACGAGCCAGATGCTTGACAAGGCTCTCGGGTTTCTCAGGCTTGGTGAACCGAAAGCTGAGGAGGTTCTCCAGGTTGGACACGACAGCTGTGTACTGGTAGAGGAAGTCCAAGCATGCGTCGAGGAGCTCGTCGTCGTCGAGCATCAGCCAGTCGATGATGAGTTCCAGGATGTCCAGAGGGATGGAACCCAGCTTGTTCGTCTCGGACGAGTTCATGGAAATCCGCGCGAGGGCGCGGAGCGACGTCAGAATGCAACCACGGTCGGCTGACTTGAGTTCGGCCAGCAGCGTCCGATAGAGAGGATCATCAGCCTCGAGGATCAGCTCCGGCGTCAGTTGTTCTGCAATATCAAGTGCGATGTGCTTCAGCTCCACACTGATCTCGCCAGACGGCAGGTGGAGGATGATGCACAGTAGGTCCCTCAGGGGTGGGAAGTCGGCCATGTGACGCGAGTTTTCGGGCAGCATGACCATGTTGCGAATGGCCATGGCAGCCTCTGTAATGATGACCATCTTGTCTGCAAAGCCAGCGGGGTGGATTTGATCGTGTGAAGAAGACCTGGGCACCAGCTGCGCGATGCGCTCCAGAATGTCCTGAGTGCCGTTGACGCCATCCAGCTCGGTGATGTCATCCCCGTCCGCATCTGGGTCGTAGGACACAGCCCATTTGGTGTCGTAGAAGAGCTCCACCACTTTTAGGACAATGTCCACGAGACCTTCAGCCAGACCTGGGAAGCCTTCGAACTTGTATCTGTCGCCTCGCTCGTAGGAGATCTTCATGAGATGGTGTACTGCGAAGGCTTCCTCGTCCGGCAGACCCGAGCGCAGTGCGTACAGGCATCGAGCGTAGATGTTCGGGCCATCGAAAGGAGAGGGCTGGACTGGTACGCCTGGAACGGCACATCGTTAGAACGAATCAATTATGCGAAGGAAAAAAAAAAAGGCAACTCACTGCTAGGTAACGGGGCTTGGCGCGGCACGGGCGGGGCGGCCGTCGGGTATCGTCTCATAAACTTGGCGGGTGCATTGCCTGGCGTCTCGACAGGCCGGAGGGCCAGGGGTTGAACGGATGGAGGTTGGAAGTTTGTGATCGTCGAGGAATGCAGTTCGTAGTTCTGGGGGACGAAGCTCGCAGACGCGCCACCACGGGCAATGTGTGCCGGTAGTACCTGGCTAGGAGCGGCTGGGTTCATCTGGTGAGATGAAGAGCGGTTCATGGCGTGTGGCAGGTGACCATTGCTCTGCGAGTGGGAGAGGGCACTGGTGTTGACATTGGACGTCTGCGCGCTGGCTGAATTTGCGGCAGAGGTATTCGAGGCGTGCTGCGCTGAAGCGTGACGCGACGGACGGGTTGGACCTGTGTCTGGCTGGAAGATGACCCTTTGGGGCGGGGCCTGCCTCAGACCGCGGGCGGCCCTGCCTGAGCTGGGGGTGTCTTCTTGTTTGCTGTCTCGAGCAGGCGTACCGTCGTCACCTGAGGGCTGTGGGGAGTTCTGCGCGGTGGAACGATCGCGGGGTCGGTAGTTCTCGAGGGTCCTGGTCAGAAGATTACCGCCCTTGGCCGAAACTTCCTCCAGGATCTCGGGAGGAGGGGGGGTCTTGTTGTGGACAGTCTTGATTTCGTAGGCAGCCAGATTCTTGTAGTAGGCAGTCTTCAGATTGAAAGCGACAGCTGCCTCATTGTGCGAAAAGATACCGAGCTCTTGAGACACCTTGCGCCACAGAAGCTTTTCCTCCGTGATCCTGTCGTAGCCTCCGCACTCGACAACATGATTGAAAACCTTCAAGAGATCGATATGGCCATTGCCGACCTTGGGCTCAGGGTCGAACTTGGTGCCTCGGTCTGTATGGAAGTCCCTGAGTTTGTTGATGAATTCCTCATACTCCGGGGTGCGATCAATGGTGTGCTCCATGGCCGGTGCGACTGGCTTTGAAGGCGCCATGGTCGTCGCCTGGTCTGCGACAGACTGGCGCAAAGGGTCTTGCAGCTACGAATCAACTGATTAAGGAACAGGGACAAGTCGCGACAGGTAGAGATACCAGATGACTTGAAAAAAGGATGGTGTTTGGGTGGTTGGTCGAGTCTGGCGCCATCCACAGCTTCAGACCTTCCCTTGCGACGCGTTTGTCGATGGATCTTGACGTGAAGTAGTGGCCCCTGGGTTTGGAGTTGCAGAGAGACGCCGGTAGAAATGCGCCAGGGTGAAGAAAGGACCAGCTGGGGAATTTTTGGGGCTAGGGAGTGCACGGACCAGATGACTACAGAGGCAGGCACGGCAGGCTAGGTGGTCTGTGCTCAACTGCTGACCCACCCCAACTACCTCCTTCTCTCTATCACAACAGCTGCAGAAGACATGATCGAGCAACTACCAGACCTTGAAATAAAAAAAATAAAAATAAAAATAACTGGAGGTGTGATTGTTGCTTGAGGTAGGAGTCAATGTGGTAGGCCTCTTGGTTCCTGCTTTCTTGTCAGCTCATGAGAGCCAGGCAATGTTGCAAGGCTTGTCTTGATCTGCCTGCCCTTCCCTTTCCCTCTCCTCTTCCGTCACCAGTCAGCCCTCAACACATCCCTCCTTTCCAATACGGTGTGGGCAGCACTACCACGAATCCAGGCAGTCTTAGCTACTGGAACCTACCTGCTGGCGCACGCAAGATGGACTTCAACAAAGGCAACATCAGCCGCAACTTGCGCCTGCAGCGCATTGAGGTGGAGTTCAAAGTTCAGCCTATCGCTCGAGATGCTACACTCAGGTTCAAGCCCGTGTCCGCCCCACGTCGCAGCCACCTCATGGAAATACACATTGATGGCAATATTATGGTCAGTCTGCATTCTGTTTCCAAAGTCCTTTGTGAGCTCTCCCTAGCCGCAGGCTGACCCTGTCAAAGGCAAGATGGGACCCCGTCCAGCTAGTCAACCGTTTTCCCAAAGAAGCTGGTGAAGTGTCTTGGCAGTTTCGGGGCAGTCCCAAAGACAAGGTGCTGCAGCTGTTTCTGCCTCTGTCCTTGCCGTTGGGTGAGGACGAAAGACGACCATCTTCCTTCCTAGGCCAGACATATCCAGTAAGAGCCGTTCAGAGTCCTTAGCCTCCACATCCCTAACTATTTATAGGGCGATGGTCCAAAAACCATTCGGCTTTATTTCGAGACCCCCAAAGATTATTATACAGCCGTCACCTATTTATCAAGGAACGCTGGTTTTTCCTATATCGAGATGCAGGATACCTCGTCGAGAGAGTCTTCCCATCCCAGGGCGCAGTCTGCTATGGACTTCCACCAACCTACCCAGGACCTCATGCTCCCCGACAACTCTAGGTCCCAAGACTCAGCGCTCCCTCATGGCCGGCATCCAAGTCATTCTCCCTTCCTGGTGCTGGGCAAAGAAGCTTTCATGCCACTTCCCCCGCGGCCCTCAAGTCAGCTTTCACATTCCATGCTGAATCGGGCAGACCAGAGTCAACCTCTGAGCCAGATTCAGCCGCCAAGTCACAGTTACTCGGCAGCCCACACCTCATCCCAAAATCAGCGCCAAAGGTCAACTGCTCTTGGGGACCAACCTATACCTCGCGGGGGCTTCGGTGGCCCGGGACACCTCCTAGCAAGATCGTCAACAGCCCAGCCATACTTTGAACGCGATTACAATGATGATGATGAGGTAGCCCCTTCACCCTTTGATCGGTTGGATCGGAGCCAACGTGCTCTGGGCAGAGAGCACTCTCCACCATACTTGGAGCGCGAATCAGGGTTTGATGTCCTGCATCATTACACGTTGAAATCAAACGAGTTGAAAGGCGAACATCGTGGTGGTGCAGACCACCCGCCGGCCCCTACCTCGGAAACAGGCCGCTGGAGGCCCCAAAGCCCTGATAAGAAAAATCCGCTCGGTTTCTCCCAAGACGCCCAATTACCCGGTCGGCGATCAACCACAACCGGTCAGTTTGGAGGGTATGAGCCTGTATTGCCTGCAGAGAGCTCAGGATATGTTGGGATGGATGACGTGGGTGATATAATGGTGGATTCGGCGCATCACAGTGGAGGCTCTGCCATTGGTACTACGCATCCAGACGTATCGCCACGAACCATAGTGAACATCGCAGACGATGCTACCTTACGACCAAATCCCTCCAAAAATCCAGCGTCTCATGTGGCCACACTGCGACCTGTATCAATGCATGGGTCATACCAACAAACGAGGAGAGTCATGGCCCGGCCGCCTTCTTCTGAGATCATCGACTCGGGCAACAGAGGCCTCACTGAGAGTCAAGATACAGAACGCGTTTCGTCATTAGAGGGAGAGGAGAACGGGGTGAGGCCTGCCGTGAAGAAGCGACCAGCTTCTCGTCAGGCTCGACCACAGGCGACGGCAAAGAAAGCACGCAAGACAGGCCAGGCAGCGCAAGTTCGCAAGCCCAAGGTATCCCAGCGCCTCAGCGTTGACTCCCAAGAGGCTCATGCAACTCCAGCAGAAGAGGAATCGGCGGCTCAAACGCAGGAAAACAAAAGCGCAACGCTGGTTCCACAATTGAGACCGACACAAAGGATGGAGCCCAGAACCACACGCACAGACGAGCTCAGCCAAGAACTTGCGTCCTCCCCTTGTACGAGTTGTCGGCGGAAGAGGCAGACGTGTAGTCGATCGATACCTATGTGCGAGGCATGTGCGAAGAGCGCCGTCTCCGCATGCGTGTACCCCGGCGAACAGCCTGACACAACCCTCCAAGATGACCGTCACGTTATAAAAACTGAGACCGATCTAGAAGAGAGCAATGGTAGTGAGACTAGGGCTGATGATGGAAGTGCCGAGTACGTCGCCGTCCCGAAGCAAGCCGCCGCCCAAGATCCCGGAGTTCTCACACAGGTGCTGGAGGTTGCGCCTGAAGTTGTGAAGATGGTTGACAGTGGCACAAACACTTGTTTCCGAGCCTCAGACGCGGGTGTACAGACCGACAGGCCTGTGCGACTAAGAATGGACTTGTCCCAGTGGAAAGACTTGGTCGAAAGAGGTTTGAAACTGGAGAGAGCCTATCAAGACAAGGCTGACGTGCTCTTCAAAAATACTCATTCCGGGTCGGATGATCGAGAAAGGCTACTCATCGCGACACGATGTGGAATCGAGTATGAACAAGGCCTCTTAGATCTATTCAGACGTTACTCAAGTGCGTCGTGATGGAAGCTGAGGGCTGATGAGATGAACATAGGGGGAGCAGGGGAGATGAGGTCAGGTTGGTGACCTGGATGAACGTGGTGAGGATAGAGATACCTCGGAACGAGAAAGGGAAAAGAAAATGCATGAGTAGTGGAAAGTTATGAATAGAACGGTAATCGTTGATCTGGCTCTATTCCTCTGTGCAGACTTGGTCCTGAAATCGTGCGGTAAAGTGATGGGGTTGACACGAGGATCTCGCTATGCGGTCCATGCGAAGCGACCATACGTAGTAACGCCACAGATAGCTCCCTGCTTGTAGTGAGACGTTTCGAAAATCACACGACTTGAATATTTATGTGATGTACCAAGTCACAAAGGGCTGTGGTATCCTGCCCTCACCACTTGAGACGACTTGCAAAGACGCTTTCGAGCTGCCTTCCACGGGCCAGGCCAAGAGCCCTCAGAAACCCTGCGGCCATATCATCCCGGATAATCTCCTCTTGGGGATAAAAGTTCAACCTCAATCATAATGTAGAAAGACCACGGCCACCCATCTCGCCACCCATCTCGCCACCCGTTTGATAAGTCGAACTTTCACAGAGGATAGAGCCCCATCAGCCTGAGCGCAGCCGAGCTTTTATAAGGCACAGAAGAGAAAAAGAGTGAGACCATAAAAGTCAAGAGGGAAGCGAAGTGATTATTGATATGTTCCGCGGTTCAAGGCAAACCCAGACAATGTCCGCGTGAGCCGCCTACTCCTTCGCCTCACCATCTGCCCCCGCATCGTCCTTCACAATCTTATCCCGGGGCGAGAAGTTCAGACTGACAGAGTTGACACAGTGTCTCTCATCAGTAGGGGTGGGAAAGCCCTCGCCCTTAAAAACATGGCCTAGGTGGCCTCCACAGTTGGCACACATGATTTCGATGCGCTTCATGAACATGGAGTTGTCCTCGTGGCGCACGACGGCACCCGGGATGCTGTCGAAGTAAGCTGGCCATCCGCACCCGCTGCTGAACTTGTGCGTGGCCTTGTACAGCGGGGCCTCGCACCCGGCGCAGGTATACACGCCGTCGGATGGATAGTGCTTGTCAAACTTGCCAGAACCTGGGGGTTCTGTGCCCTTCTCGCGCAGGATGCGGAATTGCTCTGCAACGGCATGTCAGCAGGGTAGGCTACAGAGCAAGGGGGGAGGGGTGTGTGAGTGAGGAGAAACGGGATGGGTGAGATGTACCCTTGTTCAACACGGCGCGCCACTCATCGTCACTTCGCTTGTCTGGAAAGGACATTGTGGAGCTGTCGGTGGCTTTCGTGCCGAAGAGACTGCCTAGGATGGGAATGGAGGGCATAGACCTGAGAGCGGTGGCCCGCTGAGATGATGATTGCAGGAGGGGGATCTGCTGTGAGGCTCGGGCTCGATGGAGACTAGAGAGGGTATAGAGCGTTCGCAGCACACTGGAGAATTGGAAGCGCATGAAGAAGATGGTACAAAGGCGACGTGCTAGAGACGAAGCGGGTGGGATGGGAGCGTCAGATTTATATAGATAGACGATGCTTGCAAGAGTAAGGCAATCTCAAAATATCTCTTCTCGCTCTCCAGTAATGCTGTACAAGCGAGGAAATTTTGTTGACGAGATCTGACCCGCCCCCCCGTACTTACAAATACTTGAGGCTATGTGAAGAGGATACATGGTACATAGTAGATACCATAGGCGGCGACATTGCCCCCACACCCCATTTAGATCGACGTCACAGACTTGACAAGCCACATCTGAGAAACCCCCCAGGGTGTGGCGCTTCAGGTGCTGAGTCAAGGTGGGTCCTCGGTTGAAGCCTGAAGTGCCTGAGCAGTAAGTACCCATAAACTATAGTACGTGGTAGCGGGTCTTCACACAGGTTGACCACATCTCCCTCATCGGCCTCCCTCACCTCTCTTTCTATCGACAGAATTCCACCGGCCCGATCACCTCGACACCTCAACTCACCTTTGGTCGGCTCCCAATAGGGTTTTGTTACCGAGTTCGCCTCGTTTATCAATCGCAAAACCTACGTCTCACCGCTCGGACACCTTGAAACGGGCACCCACCTTCCAACTTTCTTGGCCCCTCGCCTCTCGCAGAAGACCTTCCAATCTTCTTCCCACAAACATCAACAAAATGTCGAGGCGGCCACCAAATCCTGCCGCCGAGAGGGCGGCTAAGAACCAGGCGACCATCAAATCACTGCTCAAGCTGGAGCCCAACAAGATCTGCGCCGACTGCAAGAGAAACAAGCGTGCGTAGCCAACCAACTGTCTGTCGCAGGGCCTCCCATCTGCTGACTTGCCAAACACCTAGATCCTCGTTGGGCGAGCTGGAACCTCGGAGTCTTCATCTGCATCCGCTGCTCCGGCATCCACCGCAGTATGGGCGTCCACATCAGTCGCGTCAAATCCGTCGACCTCGATTCCTGGACCGACGAACAGATGAACAGCATCCTGAACTGGGGCAATGCGCGCGCCAACAAATACTGGGAGTCCAAGCTGGCTGCCGGCCACGTGCCCTCCGAGGCCAAGATTGAGAACTTCATCCGCACCAAGTACGAGCTCAAGAGATGGGTTATGGATGGGCCGATGCCAGACCCTGCTACATTAGATGCGGACGGAGACGATGACGTCCCTCTGAGCCTGGTCAAGGAGAAGCAGACGCTCGAGAGAAAGGAGTCTCTACGAAAGCAGTCATCGGGACAGCCGTCTGCTCCATCTGTACCGCAGCCGCAAGTCGACTTGATCGGTGGGGACGACCCAATCCCTCGAGCGAGCACAGCAGGGCCAGTTGCCGGCAAGGTCCCTCCCAAAGCAGAACCCGCGCCGCCAAAAGCAACTTCGACAAACAGCTCGCTGCTCGGCCTAGACTTTCTTGGTTCCGAGCCGGCTCCGCCTCCACGACCTGCCAGCACTACTGGTTCTAGCGGAGTCGCTGCTCAGTCGCGCCCTGACCTGAAGCAGTCGATCCTCTCCCTCTACGCTACCGCTCCGCGACCGCAGCAAGTCTCGCATGGCCACACCAATTCCTTTGGATCGATTCACTCGCCGACAGCTTCAGTAGCGCCCCAGATGAGCCAGCAGCCCACCCAGCCACCCATGGGAGGCATGAATGATGCCTTCAGCAACCTGAGCTTCTCCAACATATCCAGCCCAAAGAGCCCTGCAAGCTCGGCGTTCTCCGGCCTGGGCAGTATCTCGAGCAACAAATCCCCGCCCCCACAGCAGTCTTCTTCCGCCTTCTCAGGCCTCGGCGGTGGGAACTTTTTTGACTCCAAGCCTGTCGCAGCAGCTTCGCCGAAGCCGGCCCCGGCGCCTGCCAGCAGCGGCTTCGGAGGGCTCGGAGGCTTTGCCTCCCCCGCTGCACCTGCGAAGCCTGCGGCACCAGCATCCTCGGCCATGAACGATCTCTTCGACTTTTCTTCGCCTTCCCCAGCAGCCGCCCCGGCGCCCACTGCATCTACCACGACCAACTCCGTTTTCAACCTGTCCCAACCCAAGTCCCCTCCCGTCCCTGCGCCAAGCGCCTCCGTGGCAGCCGTCGGCGGTAACAGCGCACTGTCTGGTGCTGATGTGTGGGGAGGAAACGCGTGGGCAGACCCGGCTCCAAAAGCATCAACCCCCAAGCCGGTGCAGGCCTCGAACGACTTTGGCGGCTGGGGCAGCATGGGAGGTGGTGGCTCGCTGGCCAGTTCATCCATTGTACCAGGAGCATCTGGCGGCCTGGTGACGCAGCCCAAGGTGACCGCTGATGAGGAATTTGGGGGTTGGACAAGCAGCACGGGAACGGCCAGCGGCACCGGCGGAGCCAAGGGCGTCTCTGGAAGCGAGGATCTGTTCTCGAACGTGTGGCAGTGAACAACGCAACATGCTAGACACTGGAAAGCACGCCGGGCGCTTAGCCGCAAATTTGGCACATGGGCCTCGCTCAGTAGTAGAATGGCTATGGAACCTGGCATCACTGTCGAATATAGAAGAACTCATGAACGTGGGCGGGGTCGGTCATTGGTGGGGTCAGTCATTAAGTGTCAGGATAGGCAACTCGAAACCTCGCAACGCATGTATAGACGAAGCGCGCAAATAAATGTTGATTTCCACCCTCTTCTCCATGACCCTCTTGCGACTGTGAGAATTTTATACACGCAAGTCCCTTCGAATATCAGACAACCATTTGAACGCCATTGCTATGTCTGTCCCCGCCAATTCCAAGGATTTGAAGGTTCCCGTTGGCTCGGGCGGGCGAATACTCGTCCGGGTATGTTGCAAAGCCTCCCAGCTAAAGCAGACCTCCTCGCTCGGCCATCCAAGACTCCTTCGCCCATCTCTCTTAAAGCCTCGTGTATCATCTTCTTTACCAAATTAGCCCATATGTGTTGCATAGATCGATTTATCACGGCATGGCACAGCCTCGCCTAATGCTTCGTCTCGCCAGTGGTATTTGCCATCCATCCCAATATATCCCAGAATTCATGTCTCTGCCGCGGTAGAGTGACAAGCTAGATTTCCGAAATCATGCTTCGATCGCCGGGTATCGGTGCGGTTGTTCGCTCGCTCGTTTTCAGAAGAACAGCTTCCACGCATAGTAGAGGAACAGGACACAGCCGACCAGGATCGCTGCCAGCTTTATGATGGCGACCTTGTTGCCGGCTGCGGCCATGCGGCCTAGGCGGCCTGCGGAGCCGGTGAGGGAGGTGCGCATGTTGGAGAAGGTCTCAGACTGTGTATTGCATCAAAAGAAAAATTTAACGTGCATGTTAGTATTCCAACGTTAGGGTCCGAGGAGCGAGAGAGATGATGATGGTGATGATGGATGACTGGATGACTGGATGTATTTTTTTTTTTTTTTTGGATGGGACGTACGGTGTTGTCAATGACATCCTGTGCCCTCGCATTGTCATAAATGTCGATGGTCACGCCGCGCAGGGCGGAGACCTTGGCCGACAGCTCATCGAGCCGGTTATTGTTCTGACGCTCGCGCTCGTAGGCCTCGGACATGTTGGCTGTCTCTAATCTTCTTCGCTGCGGTTTCGTATATCGGTATGGGTTTCTCGCAGATGTTTGTTGATTTAATTGATTGATCCGGAAGTTTGATTCCGAGATGGGCTTTGACGTTGGACACGGTCTCTGCGTCTCGGTCCCGCTGGAGTGGACGGGCGGATCAAGGTTGTTGCTGCCAACGGCGGGGCGTGTCGCGGTGCTTGAATGAAGAGTGGCTGTCGAGTGACGATGGTCAAAGAAAGGGGCGCCAGGACGAGACGGGAAGGGTATGACGATGAGTGTTGGAGGGATCGGCTGCGCTTACTTGTTAGCTGAACCTCTGCAGTAAGTGGCTATGGTTGGAGGCGACAGACTCATAATACCGCTGCAGGAGACCACTGGACATGGGTGCACAGCCACAGCCTAGGTAAGGCGTCAGGTGCCCCAGTTTGGTACTACGGTAGCTTGGTAGCGTCGTAACTCGCTGCGGCCGTTTACTGCAGCTGGCTACTTTGGGTATTTCGAGCATCTCGAGGACTTGGCTGTCTCCAGTGTGTACAACATAGTACACAACTAACTAGGAAAATTCATCTAGACTAGGCGAGGCCATGGCTAGGCAGGCTGTGCCCTCTTGGTCTGCATGGGCAGCGTGCCCTGTGGCGATCTGGAAATGGGGGTGAATAAGGTACATCCATCATGTTCGCGAGTCTCTCTATACTTCACCAATACCGGTAAAACCAGCCTATCAGTTTGGCACTGAGGCTCACTGCGGAGTCCCAACTGCAGTTGGTTGGAGCCTGAAGGAGCAAGCGCCAGGGTCCCCAAACCCTTGTCATCGTTACCTGTCAGTGGCACTCGGCCTCTTCCCTGGGGAGCTAACCCCCCTGTAGGTTATTCCCTGGAGGCTGAGCCTTGACCCCTCGTCAAGCTCCGGTGCCCTCAATACAGACGTGCATCTTCTCCAGCCGCTCCCATCCTCGCCTTTAAACTACCTACCTGACGTGTTCTGCTCCTCCAACCTCACCTCCTACCACCTCTTTCGTCTCTCCTCCTACTCTTTCCCTTTCGCTTTCGTACCCACTTCTCTGTTCGAGGACGTCCCACGCTCACAATTGTCAAGATGGGTATCAACAATCCTCTCCCATCGTCACTGTCGTGTAAGTCCCACCAGTCAGTCATCATCATCACCCCGCATCTTAACGCGTCCCGGCCTCACCATCTCACGTCGGCCGCATTCCTGAACAAAAAAGAACAAAAAAAAAAAAAGTCCCATACCGGCATACTGACCTAATCCAGCGGAGTGCAAGAAATGCGGAAAGATCCTCGCCTCCTTCATCGATCCTCGGCAAGCATTCGGTCCTGACAAGGTCATTCCACCGTCGGTGCTTGCCTCCGCGAAGGTGAGTTCTCGCTCCCCCACCGTTCATGTCCGGATCCTCCGGCGCAACAATTGTTGTCTCGCGGCATAACCGCCATACTAACCATCGTCTCCCTTCTCACAGGGCCTTGCCATCCTCACCGTCATCAAGGCCGGTTTCCTCGGATCTGCTCGTTTCGGCTCTGGCCTTGTCGTCGCCCGCCTGCCCGACGGCTCCTGGTCCGCGCCCTCCGCCATTGCAACCGGCGGCGCTGGCTTTGGCGGCCAGATCGGCTTCGAGCTTACCGACTTCGTCTTTATCCTGAACGACGCCGCCGCCGTCAAGACCTTCTCGACTGCCGGATCTCTCACGCTCGGTGGCAATGTCTCGCTTGCCGCAGGTCCTGTGGGTCGCAATGCCGAGGCTGCCGGGGCCGCCAGTCTGAAGGGTGTCGCGGGCATCTTCAGCTACAGCAAGACCAAGGGCCTGTTCGCAGGTGTCAGTCTGGAGGGATCTGCTATAATAGAGCGGAAGGATGCCAACACCAAACTGTACGGTCGCCCCATCAGCGCGCGCGATCTGCTGACGGGTAGCGAGCGGCCCCCGCCCCAGGCCGCGGCCCTGCTCAATATCCTGAACTCGAGGGCGTTCAATGGTATGCGGTCAGGGAACTACGATGATGGCATGTACAATGACGCGCCAGTGTACGGCGACACGTACGAAGAGAGCTCAAGTGGTCATGGCCACTCGCGGAATGCCACCTACGGTGGAAGCAGCGGGCAGGGAGAGTTTGGCGCACCAAGGAGGGCGAACACGTGGCAGGATGATGTCTACGACAGCCCTCGGGGATTCGGGTCGGGATCGAGGTCCAGCACATTCCAGGATGTCACCGTCCCCAGGGAGTACCAGGCGCCCGAGGAGCGTAAGGTCGGCCCAGGTAGACCTGCTGCGCCCAAGCCCAACTTCCAGAGCAAGCAAGCCCTCATGAAGAAGAATGAGGCCGTCGCCCTGTTCACGTTCGAAGCGGAGCAGCCAGGCGATCTGGGCTTCAAGAAGGGGGATATCATCACGGTGTTGAAGAAGACGGACAGTGACAATGACTGGTGGTACGTATCGGCACTGACGTTTCCTCGCTCTGTGCTGTGCTCAACATCAACTGATTGGTTTTGCAGGACCGGCATGATCGGCACAAAACATGGTACTTTCCCGAGCAACTATGTCAAGATGAAGGAGTAGATGGCTGCGGATAGTTGTAAAGCATCCCAAGTCGTTAATCTGGGTATATTGCAGATGAACGCCTGCAGCCACACACACGTTCCTACTTTGACGATTAGGTACCAGAGTACTGCCAACCTCTCAAAGAAAGGTTGGTACTGTGTTTGCAGTCTCTTTCTCTCACCTGGCAGTAACGGCACAGAATGATCCGGTCATTAATGCCGATTCGCAAAGGAAAGAAGGGAAGAGATGTTTATAAAGCTTTCTCTTCTTTCGTTGCTCGCTTTCTTTCTTCATTTTCACTTCTTCCCCCTACGATTCTGATATCCCGAGAAAATGTCCAAGTCTGGCGTTCGGACCTTATCTTCTTTGTACTTTGGGCTACCTGCATATGGCGTCTGCCTCTCTCTCGTTGCTCCTTGCTTGGGCCTGCATTGTCTTTTTTCAATTCCATGGTTGGATTTCAGGGCACATATAGCGGTTAATCGTAAACCTGTTTGACATTATGATTCTGACTTGAGGCATTCTCTCTAGACACAATCAACAACGCAAAAGTAGACCAATCAATGGTATCTGAACCTCCAGTCCTCATCCTACAGGCATCCCATCTCCACCATTTACTACCACGCTGCACGCCAAGGTGCAACCGCCCTCTCCCAACCTGTCAATCTGTCAAAGGTTGCAAGTTTCCGTCTACCTAGCAACTAAAGACAGTCGGTCCAGGGTTGGGATACGTCGTCAGCGTGGGGTAGTCGATGTTAATCAAGATGCCAGGATCCGTAGCCTTATAGGCGCCGGGGAAGGCAACCAAACCGGAGGGCGTCTTGCTGCCACCGCCCGTGACCTCGAGCTGTCCGCACGACAGGTAGAACTGGGCGCCGCCCTCGGTAGAGGCCACGTGCAGGGCGATCTGCTCGTTGCGCATCAGGTAGTTCCCGGCTGGGAGGCAGGATGGGATGGTCACGTCGACGGAGGAGTCACCTGTCGGAAGAAGGGGGGGAGGGATATCAGCATGTTTTTGAGTAATTGTGTCTGGTGACTTGGATGATGGAAGTCTTCTCCTTCTTCTGCCTTACCTGAGGACGCCCATGTCTGTCCGCCTTCGAAGGCGTCTTGGTAGATCTTGAACCAGACGGCGTCGGTCGAGTCCCAGGTGTTGATGTCTTGTCCCTCGGGGACCAGCGCCATGTAAGATTCTGTGTGGGAGTTTCTTGTGAGCCAAATGTGAACTAGAGCTAAGATTCTAAACCTTTTTTTTTTTTTTTTTCCCCCAGTTGAGAAGACGACTTACGAAAGGGCCCAGGATGGTAGAAGACGTTGTTGGCTGTAACGGTGACCTTGGCGCCGGCGGCGACAGAGAGGCTCGCGTTACCTGTGTCCAGCTGGTTGCACCGGATATCGTTGGACGTGACGTCGGAGACAAAGCCGTTGTCTTGGTAGTTCTTAGCTAAGCGGACAACTGTCCATTCCGGGTTGTTGTCAAGGATCGGAATAGTATCTGTTCAGGTTGAGTGAGGCGATCAGCATGTCAGCCAGACATTGTACAATAACTAGAGCCCCCCCCCCCCCCGATACGACAGACACAATGAGAGTACTCACAGTGGGCAGTGACTGCACAGGCAGAGATGAGAAGGATGGCAAGGGACTGCATCTTGGTCGGCCTGACGAACTATGGCTGCGCTTGAGGAGTTGTCAACAACGGTGCAGTAATAGCTAATAGTGAATATTCCAACGACCTTGAGGCTCTGCAAATTGATTTATTTGTCGATCGAAAATTGCTCATGATGTCTTGGCGCTTTGTCGCCTTTTATACATCTCATCGTCCTATTCTTCTCACCGCCGGAGTGTAGACGTCACTTTGGCATCTGCCGTGACCATCAACTTGGGGCTGCGTTGTATGTCCTATGACAAGTGCAGTTCATGAACCCGGATTCTTGGACAAGGGCTGACGAGTAAAGGGTAACTAAGCGTTGGGAAATAAATGAAAACAATCTATCGGTTACTGCCCACGTGCTCAACTATGCATTTACTTCCCTTGGTCTCCCGGATTCTCCCACCACACCTGAGCTTATTCGTTTCGTGTTCTGCGCCTCGACACTTGCGAATATATTGCTCCCCATCACCTATCTCTCTTTATATATGGCTGTAGTCAGACCGTAGATAACAGGCTCTCGCCATTCACGCTTCGTGGTCTGAACTTCTTAGGGCAAACGAAAGCTCTTGATTCAAGTAGGTGGAACGAACGACTCCCGCAAGGCTCTGTAAAACCTTCTCAGCCTCGTGATCACCTGGCTACAGCAATTTAGCCAGATTACACCCCCCCCCTCCCCCTACAAGCATGAGCGCCAAAAGACTGGCTCACCCCTACATAGCTGTCATGCTAAGTGATTAACGGAGGCTGACGATCCGTTGCCATCAATGCCGGATATGAAGGAACCGAACCAGGAAACAACTTCCTGTCGCCCGACAGCAAGTCTTGGCTCTCTATGTGATTGCACTATACTAGCTGCTACAACATTGAAAGTTCTAGAAGGATATGTTTTGGTCGGTTGCTGTTCGATGTTTATTTGAGATCGCCTTGCGTCAGTTCCAATGATATCGAAGAGTCAGGGGGTTAGGTAGCCATTGGGTATCTGAATTTGGGGTTGATGTGCTGATAATCTTCCGATGACTTAGATTCCAAGAAACCTCATTGCGAGCCTCTTGTCATTATGGTCAGAGTGCCATACATAAATTCATTACAGGAAGAAGGTAAACGCTGAGTTTCTTCAACAATTTCAAAAGTCTTCCTACAACGGAGCAGTAGCTGATATATTATCTACTTGCACAGGTGTATTCAAAACCTACGTCTCAAGAATATATGCTGTTTAGATTTGAGAACGAAACGGGGCAGAGTTTGGTGAATGGCCCAGTGCAGTAAAATAATACCGAAAAAAATCATATGCAATCATTGATCTGAGGTCAATGAAGGTGACTAGACCAAGAACATGCTTCACAACTACAAGGTTGAAATTCCCTGAACCACATGTAGATAGGCTATCACAGCTAATCATTATGTAGAGGCAGCAACTTGCTTCATACTTAAGCAGTGACAGCTCTAAGGCAGTGTCTCCTGGAATTCATTCACTGTGTACAAGGAGATTTCTGCAAATCACCAGGGGCAAGACTAGATCCAGGGACAGCCGCTGTTACTTGGGGCTCAAATATCCTTCCCAAGACTCCATTTCTTTCACTCAAACACTATTCCCAACATCAAATCAGCACTGCAAATACGAGAATACCCATTATACCAATTAAACGATACGACATTGCAACTCGCAGCATATAAATTATTGAAGTCGCAAGCATCAAACGTCCGCAATACTTCTCAAGACGACGAACCTCGAAGCCTCAAATCATGGCGTAAGATCATGTGGCATTCACTCAAGGCGAATGACGCAGGTTGCTGACAAAAATGTTCAACAGGTACTTGAGAACTTTTCTGAAGGAGCAGGGGCTTCTGGTCGTACCTCTCGTTATCACGCTGGTCTTGCTCATTTGCGCCATCAGCCTTGCTGGAGATCTTGTCTGCAAGGTTGTCGACCAGAACGACAGTTCGTGCTCATCACGTGCTGGTCCGTTCATCCTCATAGCAGCGTACTTAGGAGGCTTCCTCGCAGTGGGAATCACTACGGGACTCCTCTGGTACAAATGGGCGTCCAATTGCTCTCGGCGCCGTCAGGAACACACAAGCAGCAAGACCCAGTCACAGGAGGGGAATGAGCTTGACGAGCAGAGCAAGCCCCTATGCCAGAGCTGCCAGAAGCAATCTCCGCCTGAAGATCCTGGCACCGCCGCACCCCCAGGTTCACAGGAAAAGGCCTGTCACGCCGTTTGATGAGGGAGGGTACAGGTAGCGTTTTGGAAGGAGCACAGGAGACACGTGCGTCCGAGCCAGAATTGCTTGGCTGGGGTGAAGGAAGCGCGAGGATTGCACGACACGGTGTGACTCAGTAGGAAATAGGTACGAGAAAGGCTTGGTAGCCAGGCAGCTCTGGGTTTGCGTTCAACTATACCCATTCAGCACAGCATACTTACCTTGTTCCGTGCATCAGACTTCCCTGACAGCTTGCGGAAAATCTCTCACTCCCCGCACGCTTTCTTGACAGTTCTTGAACAGGAGATTTCTTGAGTAGCACTTGCGTGGGTCTCCGCAACATCACGAGAATCATTCTCATCGGCCTGCTCCTGTCTACTGATGAAGCACTTAGGACATGTCTTTTGGACATTCACTATGACTGCAGCGACTCAGTCATACTGCTTTGAAACCCTTGTGATACGTATACCAAGTCAAAACCGCCAGCCGGGTCAGTACTTCTATCTTCTCCTTGAAAGAGGAAGCCCATCCAATGTATTCGTCACCGACAGGGATTTGTAACTTGAGAGCCTATGATAACTAAGTCGTCTCCTGTAGAATAATAGCTTACGAAACTATATAATTGTACCATTTGGTAGCAAGACAACAGACTTGACATCTTTTACAACTTTCCCACCCATAGACAGATTGTGCGATTTTCTTTTCTTTTTTTGATCGCAGGGGACTTCCTCAACCACATTCCTTCCCGAGAACCGTGCGCATTTCTCAAGTCTATTCCCAATCGAAGTCGATTATCATGGCATACCAAAAGAGGTGAGCTATTTCATGGCATCTAAAAGCCTTCTTTCAAACACAAGACGCTGAAGCTAACGGTGGTATGGACAGATTTCTAGGCATCCCAAGACACAAGTGGGCACTCATCACTAGCAGCATCTGTGCAGTTGTGCTTGTCATGGTGAGCGGTGTTGTCGTGCCGCTGCTCATTTCCAGATACACATGCCCAACACCAAATTCGGTTACCTGGCAATCATCTATAATTGTCGGAACGGTAGCTTTTTTTATGCTGGCCTACGGCGTTGTCGCGTTATGGGGCGTGAGGCAGCTCCGCAACAAACACGAGGACGAGGAAAACCAATTGGCTCCCGCGCCTCGTCAGAGGACACGGACATATGTCCGGGGTCGCGGTGAGCACCACATCTCAAAAACCGAGTCCATATCTTCCTCGTCCACCACGAGAAGCCGCCCATCTACGTCGGACAAAGAGCGCCCGTGGCCCACCAATACATCCCCACCAATAACTCCATATCCATCAGGGAGAGTTATTGAAGAAATCAAGTGATCTGAGTTTACCGACATCAGACACAGGGAAAGGCGTAAGTCTTCCTTTTCTGGGGCAGATTATGGTGGGAGGTAGGGTGAACTATCTACCGGCAGCCGACAATAATTCGTGGAGATAAATATGATCCTCATGTGTTAGCTCATAGCTACAGCAACCTGTGCTCAAATACTTGTCATACTCAACCTGATCCTTGTCTTACCGTGGGAAATCCCAGCAGAATGAGTGATATCAATAGCAAAGCCCAAAAAGAAAATAACAACTGATGCAAAAATGACACCCCCCCCCCCCAAAAAAAAAGATCGGACCGACTGATACCAGGTAAACCACTTTGTCAGAACCTGTTGCCGCAGAGGTTGTGCTTCGCAAGAGATTGCCCAGGTTTAGCCTTGGCCTTGCGAGTTGTGCTGTTGCTGGAGCTGTTGAAGTGCTGGGCGGGCCCGTCGACTTCAGATTCGACCGCGTGACCCTTCCACCAGACATGGTAGCGACATGGTGAGCAACATGGTGAACGGCAGGATTAAGAGTTGCCATTTCATCGACTTTCATAGGCTCAATTCTGATTCCCGATTCATCTCCTCCCGTGAGATCGATCACATCCTCAGGCTTCTCGGCACCACGTTCGTCGTCCTCTATTGTGAGATTGACGACATTTCGGGGTTCTGGGTTTTTAAGCACAACAGACTCAGCCTCATGACCAAAAATGTCTATCTCAACTTGATATAACCCTGAGCACTATTAGCAGTAGCCATTATCCATGTAGAGGGACTTGCTAGTGGAATGTCGATGTCACCGTTCCGCATGTATCGAGGAAGTTCAATAGGAAGACCCTATCGGCTTCCCTGTTGAAGGAAGAGATATTGAGTCAGGGTGTCGGTGGAGCATGACATGGCTATCTCGTAGTAGATAGCTACAGTAGTTTGCCAGGCTGGGTTCCGAGGAACTAATTAGAGGACCATGTTATGGCTTGGTCTGGATTGGAGATGCAGCGGTTCTTGGAAGATTGTGTTAGCTGACTGAATTCACAATAGCCGCTATAGATTCTGATATAGTACCATCAATATTTGGGAGACAGGCAGAATTGGCTGAACTTGGCTCTGACGTTTCCGAGATTTAAGTCACAAACCTAATAACGTTTCACCGCGAGCACTGCCGGGCCACAACAGGAGTTGTTGTCGGAAAACTCCAGTGGCTTCCAAACCCCTAGATGGTATGCCATGAGCAACGTGGGGTGAACAGAAGGTGTGATCGCTAGACAAAAGGTCAGGTTCGTTGATTAAACTGAGAGGTCCATGTTGCGAATCAGGAAACTTTGCCTAGTTCCAGGAGAAGTAATAATTATTAACATGTCCACAGCAGTGTGGCGGAGAGGGGCTTCCACCGGATTTCTCCGTTCAGCCGATCACCCGGGTCTTTTATTACGACTCTTCGTCTCAAAGCTTCGCTAGTGACTCTTGTGTGCTTGATTCTTTCGAATTTCTCACAAGTTCCATCTGCAAAGGCTTGGGCATGAGGCTAGCGATACATGCCAAATTGCTTGACGCATATCTGAGTAGGGGCGGCTGTTTCCACAAGTCAAGCTTTCTGCTGTGCTGTGATAGAGCCTTGGCATACCTTGGAAGATCTGGGGTAGACAGATCAGGGGGGGGACCACCATTCTGCAGCCACTGGTGTCAGCCCACCAGCCCCCTACACCCACTCCTATTAACACTATCGTACTTCAAACGCTCAGCAATTTCCCTGGTGCGGGAGACAACTTCTTTCCTCCCTCTCTGCACTCCCCAACCAGACTGATTACCACATCAGGTTGACGGAGCGATGCTGAGACGTGAGTTTTGGCCGGTATTCAGAGCAAGTAGACAGATGGCCCTGTTGGCCTCTGACGTTTGGTTCTACGGCTAACAAAGCTCATCAAGACTTTGATCGGTGCTGTCATTGCCTTGCTAATAGACTCAATGGCAAGGGTTTGACTGTGGATAGCATCATGATGTGGTCCTGTGAGAGTACTCGGCACTCAATCAAGCATGTACCCTCTTTCCGGGATTCCACCAATCTACTGCCAAGTTTTAGATTGTGCGGACATTGAGCAACAGCCGCTGAAACTTCACACAGCATGCCATGGTGTTCACTAACTCAGTGAGGGGGCTGAACCCAAACCAGCGGGTCGAGTGCCCCTGCATGGAGGTCGGTTCATCTCCGGATCGGCAGTGTGTCTCCACCATCTCAGAGAGGGTGCAGTTCCTCGTTTGCCACGCTTTCTTCTATCATGTGCAAGTGAGGCATACAACTGCCTCAGCCTTGCATCTTTGATCGAGAGCTCAGACTCTCGGGCACCGGAGTTCATGTAAATAGACCAGTTGCAACCTGCCGCAACGGAGGAAAGAAAAGAAGAAGAAGAAGAAGAAGAAGAAGAAGAAGAAGAAGAAGAAGAAGAAGAAGAAGAAGAAGAAGAAG